>WJXA01000063.1:0-71328 GCA_014282245.1 Rhododendron simsii | reverse complement strand
TTCTTAATCGCCCAATACACTTTGTGTTCAAGTTCAACCGGCAAATGGCAAGCTTTCCCATAGACAAGCCGATAAGGAGACATACCCAAGATAGTCTTGTAAGCAGTACGGTAAGCCCACAAAGCATCGACCAAGCGAGTTGACCAATCCTTGCGGTAGGATTAACCGTCTTCTCCAAGATGTTCTTGATTTCCGATTCGCTAGCTCCGCTTGACCATTTGTTTGAGGATGATAGGCCATTGAAACCTTATGAATGATTGAATACTTCCTCATCAAAGCTGCAATAGACCGGTTGCAAAAGTGAGACCCTTGATCACTAATTATAGCCCTTGGCATCCCAAATCTCGATAAAATGTTGTCCCTCAGAAATTCAATTACCACTGAATGATCATTAGTGCGTGTAGGAATCGCCTCTACCCATTTAGAAACATAGTCAACTGCTAACAGAATGTAGAGGTAACCGAAAGACGAAGGGAAAGGGCCCATGAAATCAATGACCCAGCAATCGAAGACTTCAATGATGATTATCGGAGTAAGAGGCATCTCATTTCTTTGAGTAACACACCCTAAGAGTTAACAACGAGCACAACCCCGGCAAAAGGCAAAAGTATCCTTGTACAAGTGCGGCCAATAAAATCCACATTGCAAAATTTTGGCGGCGGTCTTCTTGAACGAGAAATGACCCCCACAAGCCTCCGTATGACAAAATTTAATTACGCTTTGTTGCTCAGAATCGGGAACACAACGACGAATAAGTTGGTCGGCGCAATACTTAAAAAGGTATGGATCATCAAAGGAGAACCTCTTCACCTCGGATAGAAAACGGCGTCTTTCTTGAGCATTCCAATGAGGCGGAGTCAGACCCGTCACCAAGTAATTCACGATATCTGCGTACCATGGAGTTGTAGAGATTCCAAACAATTGCTCATCGGGAAAAGAGTCCACAATAGGAAGATTCGGTGTAGGATCCTCAAACTGTAGCCTCGATAAGTGATTGGCTACCACATTTTCAACACCCTTCTTGTCTTTGATGATCAAATTGAACTCTTGAAGAAGGAGAATCCATCGGATCAAGCGGGCTTTAGCATCTTGCTTCGTAAGGAGATATTTGAGAGCGGAGTGATCCGTGTACACAATGATAGGAGCGCCACCAATTAGATAAGACCGGAATTTATCCAGAGCGAACACCACCGCAAGTAACTCTTTCTCCGTGGTTGTATAATTCACTTGAGCGTCATTCAAGGTTTTGCTCGCATAATGAATCACATAAGGATGCTTGTCCTTTCTTTGCCCCAAAACGGCTCCCACAGCATAATCACTTGCATCACACATAAGCTCAAAAGGTAAGCTCCAATCCGGTGGTTGCACAATAGGAGGGGTGGTAAGACTAGCCTTCAACTTAACAAACGCTTGCTCGCATGCGGGGGACCACTCAAAAGGTACGTCTTTAGCAAGAAGTTGGCACAAGGGTCGAGAAATAGCACTAAAGTCCTTGATGAATCGGCGATAGAATCCGGCGTGCCCGAGAAATGAACGGATGTCCTTCACACACTTTGGAGTCGGGAGATTGGAAATGAGATCGATCTTTGCCTTATCCACCGCGATACCATCCGATGATACAATATGACCCAAAACAATTCCTTGAGTGACCATAAAATGACACTTTTCCCAATTCAGCACCAAATTCTTCTCTTCACATCTTATCAAAACTTTTTCTAAGTTGGCCAAACATGACTCGAACGAGTCGCCAAACACAGAAAAATCATCCATGAAAACCTCTAATACCTTCTCGACCATATCACTAAAAATCCCCATCATGCATTGTGAGAAAGTCCCCGGAGCGTTGCATAACCCAAACGGCATCCGACGATAAGCAAAAGTTCCGAAGGGGCAAGTGAATGTCGTCTTCTCTTGGTCTTCTAGAGCAACTTCGATTTGATTGTACCCAGAGTATCCATCCAAGAAACAATAGAATGCATGTCCAGCTATCCTCTCCAAGATCTGATCGATAAAAGGCAACGGAAAGTGATCTTTTCTGGTGCTTGCGTTGAGCTTTCGATAGTCAATACACACCCGCCATCCTGTCTGAACACGAGTTGGCACAAGCTCATTCTCCTCATTACGCACAACGGTGACTCCAGATTTCTTTGGTACGACCTGAACTGGACTAACCCATTTACTATCAGCAATAGGATAAATGATACCCACGTCGAGCAACTTTAAGACTTCCGCTCGGACCACATCTTTCATAATCGGATTCAAACGACGTTGGGGTTGACGAGACGGCTTGACATTATCCTCCAATGCAATATGATGAGAGCACAAAGTAGCATCAATCCCTTTAATATCCGCAATGGTCCACCCGATAGCCTTCTTATGCCTCTTTAATGAATCAAGCAATTTTTCCTCCCGAAGATTCCCAAGAGAAGAAGAAATAACCACAGGATAAGTCTTGTGATCTCCAAGAAAAGCATATTTCAACGTGTCGGGCAAAGGTTTCAATTCCAGCTTCGGTGGCTCAATACTAGATGGTAGAACTTTCTTCTCAAGTGGGGGAAGCTCTTCGAATTCATCGAACTTTGGGACCCAAGAATGCATAGCACATGCTTCATCTTCCTCATTGAGCAATGACAATAAATAATTCACTTCAGAAGACTCAAGAAATTCGGTCTCTTCGGTGCCGTAATAGCAACTTCCAAAGGATCGCTATAAAGCAACTCATCCACGTGTTCCTCCACAAGAGTATCAATAAAGCTCACTTCATTCACGTTCTCATCATCCCCCATTTGACTGCCCACATTAAAAACATTGACTTCCATCTTCATATTACCGAAAGTCATATTAAGAAGTCCATTTCGACAATTAATGATTGCATCCGCTGTTAGCCTAAGAAGGGTCTCCCGAGAATAACCGGAGTAGAAGTAGCCAAAGAATCATTTGGATTAGTGTCAAGAATCACAAAATCCACCGGATAGACAAACTGACCAACTTGAACTAGAACGTCTTCTACTACTCCCCTTGGTGTACGAACACTCCGATCGGCCAACTGTAGCGTAACTCGAGTAGGTCTCATCTCCCCCAACCCAAGTTCTTGATAAACAGAAAACGGAAGCAGATTGACACTTGCACCAAGATCAAGTAGAGCTTGCTCGATACGTTTCCCTCCAATAGTGACAGCAATGGTGGGACTCCCTGGATCCTTGTATTTCGGAGCGATACTTGTTCTGGAATAATTGAACTCACTTGCTCGGTCAAGAAGATCTTCTTTTGAACATTCAACTTGCGCTTTCGAGTGCATAGATCTTTAAGAAACTTGGCATATGACGGAATTTGCTTAATCGCATCCATTAGAGGGATGTTGATCTTCACTTGATTGAACAACTCATGCAACTCCGCATTCAAATTGGGTTTCGCCAAAGCCCTCAACAGGTTGGGAAATGGAGCCGGTGTTGGAATAACTTTCGAGGATCCGTATCACTTTGTTCCTTCGCCTTACCCTTACCATTTTCCTTTGAAACCTTCTTCGCTTGCCTCCTTGGGAGATTCCCCAAGAGGCGGTGTAGGACTTGAATGATCGATAAGGAGGGAGGCAACATAAGATGGTTCCGGAGGCATCTTCTACTTGATTATCCACCACCTTCCCACTTCGAAGAGAAATAATCGCCTTTGCTTGCTCGGGGAAAGTCACCGAAGAGCTAGCAAAGTGAAGACCTTGAGAATTAGGTGGAGTGGACATCGTTTGCGGATTAGGTTGCGGTTGCGTTGGAAACTTCCCTTTCTCTTGTTGAAGCATACCCACAGTAGTTGTCAACTTCCCCAACTGATTTCTGATATCATTCATCATCTGCGTTTGTTGCTCATTGATTGCGGTTTGACTTTGCAAAAGAGCACTAAATTGATCTTCCCAAGAACGCTTTGGTGGTTGTTGAAACTGAGCAGCCGGTTGCTGAAACTGATTAGCATGCGGGAACGAACTAGATTGAGCAAATCCCGGTGGACCTTGAGCTTGAGAAAAACGGAAAGCATTTTGAGGTTGCTTCCAAGGCACTTTAGGAGCGGGAGGAACTTGAGAAGGACCCCCTTCATTAGATTGATTCCAACGGAAAGCCGGATGTTGACGTGTACCCGGATTATAAGATTGAGCATAAGGATCAAAACGTTGCACGGCCTGAACTTCCTCCGGAGGAATTCCATTAATCACATTCTTCAAAGCCGGGATGTTTGGACATGTCTCGGTAGAATGGCCCACCATCTCGCAAATAACACAAACGTCCTCAACTTGGCGTACCACTTTGACCTCTTGAGATTGAGCACTTTTAAGTTCCAACTTGTCAAGCTTTCGAGCAATTTCCTCCAAGCGAGTTTCAAATGCACTTTGCTCCGAGATAGAAAATTTCCCCGTACCAGTGGGACCTTGATTGAACATAGCTCTCTCCCCCGGATCTGTAAACTGCCACGCTTGAGTTTTCTCGGCCAAAGACTCATAATAATCCCAAGCATCCTCCGGTGTCTTTCCCATAAAATCACCTCCACCCAAAGTATCGAGGAGCTTCTTACTCTCTTGAGAACACCCCATATAGAAATAGTTGACTTGAAGATACAACGGAAAATTGTGATGAGGAACCGCCATGAGTAGGTCCTTGTACCGTTCCCAATACTTGTGAAAAGTCTCGTCCTCCCTTTGCTTGAAATTCTGAATCTGATCCATAAGCAATTTCGTTCGACTAGCCGGAAAGAACTTTGTAGTGAAAGCATCTTGAACCTCCCTCCAAGTACGCAATGAACGAGGCTTCAAGGAATTAAACCATTGTTTTGCCTTATCCTTCAAAGTGAACGGAAATAGCTTAAGACGAGCTTGATCAAGTTGATTCTGAGCAGGGACCAAAGAATGCAAAACAGACTCAAACTCCCGGATATGAGAATACGGATCCTCCAACTCTCGACCCCGAAATTCTGGAATTACCCGAAGATACTCAGCTTTGAATTCAAATACATTCCCAGCAGCTGGAGTCGGAATAACGATAGGCGATATTTGAGGACCCCTTTCTGGATTGAGATATTCGCGAAGAGTACGCACCGCAGCTTCTTCGGCCATTGGGCCTTTGCGAATAAGCTTACGATTGACTTTGCGAGGCGGAGAATGCGCAGGATAAGCCCGAGTGATACTCCGGATTTTAGGCGGAGAAGAAGAACGATGAAGCCGATTGGAAGTCGGGCTTCGGAAAACAGGCATACACAAAAGGAGATACTACTACTAACTAACTACTACCAACAAGCAATCAGACTGGAGGGGCTAGGCCGCCACCTCAACTCAACAAACAGAATATGCGAGGGGTTATGCCACCGCCTCGGCTAAGCAATGCAATCAAATTAAGCTAAGTAAACTAACAAATTAAACTAAACTAACTAAGCACACACTCCATATTTAGCTTGGCTTCGTTACACCTCAGGTCAGACATCACAGTCAGGTTAGAGGTATCCACCAAACTAAACACGAGCCACTAACACATAAACTACTAAACTACTACTACTACTACTAAAAGACGAAAGCGGGATACTTACAGTGGTTTGTCGAACCTCCAAGAAAGCCATAATAAGAAATCCCCGGCAACGGCGCCAAAAATGCTTCGTTATCTTCCGAAGTAGAAGAATATTGCCCCAAGCGTAGAGCTAATAAGTCGGTTGAAGCATAATAAACCGGAGAAGTCCGGGATCGTACCCAAGGGAATTAATTCATGGCTTGCCTTGGATTTGTAGATGCAAGTAAGGTTTTCGACTTTTAGCCAGTCAACTTGGTTTTACTTTGAACGGTGGAATTAAAATGGCTAAATTAAGAAAGAATTAACTAGGAAAAGATAGGTTAGGTCTAGGAATCCTAGCACTCATGACTCGGGTTGAATTGCACTTTTCACCAATTTACGCGATTTAAAATACACAATTGTAGGTATCTAAACCGGGAAAAAGAGATTCGATTATTAAGCTAGCTCTAGAATTCATTCGATAACCACCTCGAGCGTCAGAGCTCCAAGCATCATGTGTGGTGAGTAGGCGAGGCTCTCACCTACACATGATCAAAGAGGTTAACACCTCGGCGATATACCAAACGAATCCGAACCCCACTTTGATTTTCAAATCTAAAAATTGAAGCTTTATTGGTGAAAAATCCAATTTTTCCCCAAGCCATGGGATGCTAATCATCCCATGACCTAACCCTTGAAACTACTCACACATATCTAGAGAGATAAGAGCAAGCAAAAATCTACTAAACATAATTGAAATGCAAGACTAGAAGAAAACTAGCTTAAAAGATAGATCGGGAACTAAGGAACAACTTTAATTAAAGCGACTATGTCAAAAACTAACTAAATAAGGCAGAAATTAAAGTATTCAAGAGCTGAAAATGAAGAACAAGTAAGAACAATACCCAAAAAGCAAATTGAATCTAAGCTAGATCTAGAAAATTGTACAAAAACGTTCTTTCATTGTCATTACATCATGCCCTTTTATTCCCCGCTCAGAATATACTCTAAAGATGCTTCCAAGATGCTCCGCTAATGGCCTCGGTACCGATTGCCAGGCTTTACAGTACTGAGATAGGCAGTCGGTACCGATTGGAATAAATAGCATCGATCGATCGCGAGAGCTTAGGAGGGGGCCGGGGCTAAACGCTCGGTACCGATTGAACCTTTGAGCTTCGATCGATCGCCCCATCTTATCAGTTCTGAAGCTTCAAGTAGTTCAGCCCTTGGCCACAGCTTGGCCATAGCTTGGCTACGCTTGATTCTGCCCGGGCCACAGCTTGGCCACAGCTTGGCCACGCCTTGGCTTTGGCTTTCGGCCTGCTTCTGCCTTGGCTGGAGAGTTTCTGCCCGAGCTGTGGCTTTGCCTTTGCTCTTCTGCCTTGGTGCTGCTTAAGCTGGGAAGTTCTTGCCTTGGCTTCGCCTTGGCTGGGCTGCTTCATGCTCAGGCCATGCTGTGTCATAGACTTTAAAACTCCTTTATTAAGCGATTCGCCTACAAAAACAAAACAAACAACTCTACGAGGCAACTAAGTTAAAAACAACCAATTAAAGAGTAAATTAAACTAAACCTAGACACTAGCGCACCCTCTCATTACGTTTCCGGGTGCTTATCACCGAGCCTCGACTTCAACTCACACCGTGTCATGCACTCAACAACAGAAAACACTTGAAACAAGGTGCATTTAATAGACTCTCATCGTGTGCGGGCGAAAGTTATGCGATAAAGAACCAAAGTATCCCGCAAACCTAGACACGAAAAGAAAGCTTTTTAAAGTGGACACAAGATCTCATGATAGGAATGTCAAGTATCGAAAACTATTTCTATCCATCAATCCACAGCCCATTGCCCCTAAGATCAAATAAGACTTTTATTCGGTTATATCATTAGGTAAGGAAAAGTGTTTCAAAGGTTAGGGTATAACATAATCAAGTGTCTGAGAATAGGCCAAAACACATAGGGCCAGTAATAATGTGCGCCCTCTTCCAACTCTTTTCAACTCCGCCATATCTCTCATATTCTTCACCCTTCACACACTTCCACAATGAAATCACTTGTTTCTTTCTTCAAACAAATGCATAGGTGTCTTCCCCTTTTTCATTCAAGTTATATTTTTTTCCTTTTGCAATTTTCTCAATTTTTTTTTTTTCTTTTTAGCCATGGGGAAGAACATATCACAATTCAATCACATCTTTCTCAACTACACTTTCTCCATTCTCTTCAAAAATTAACCTTCACATATATTTGCCATTCTCAAGACACAATATAGATGGTGGACATAACAAGAAAAAGGCTCATGCAAGGGGCTCAATGTGGCTTGCAAGAGATAAGTGTTTAAGAAAAAGAAACGAACCGGCTTAAAGAACAAAAATGGCCTACTATCATCTCCTAGGGGCAATACAACCATGTAACTTTCCATTCCCAAAAGATGAAATAATAGGCATGCATTAAGTCCCAATACTTGCATTCAAGTATATGTTTGATACATTAGGTAAAAAAGTAATTATATTATTATGGCTTAGCCTTATCTGAAAAGGATTAAATTCCAATTGAGAAGCCACCATTGAAATTGAAATTGAAATTCAATATAAACACAAAATCCATGTGGAATTGTTAGTTTATAAAGAAAAATCTAAAGTTTGTCCATAATGTTACAATTTGCAGGTTGTGATAATTTTTATAAAAATACAAAGCGTACACTACAACAAAAAACACTATTGTCAACTAAATTTACTAGCTAAAACTAAAATTTTCGCCCCAAGAAAATCTTTTGGTGACAATAGCTAATTTTGATTGGCAAAAAATCTGTTGTCATATTTTTAAAATTTTTTAAACAATGTTTATATATTTTAATATCATGTTAATTGCATTCCAAAAAATTCAGCAAATTTTAAGAGAATTTTTTTTTCTCACTTTAGGAAGTAAGTATAAATATTTTTGTTTTCCTAATATAACAGAAGTTCTTGGCTAGCTTAGTGGTAAGGGCTTGGAAAATCAACTAAGGGTGCCTGGGTTCGAAACTTAGCAATGACAAGAAAAGATGGTCTAGTAGATACAAAGAAAAGATCACGTGCAATGGTTTTCCATCTCAGTTTATGTTGGTGTGATCATTTTGAACTTTCTATCACGGTTATAGACCGTGATCTAAAGTGACATACAATCACACCCAGAAAAGAGAAATGATCACGCCCAAGAGAAATATTCACTGCTTATAACCGTGATAAAAGAGAAACTATCACGCCTAAAGTGACATACATTCACACCCAGAAAAGAGAAATGATCACGCTCAAGAGAAACAATCACTGCTTATAACCGTGATAAAAGAGAAACTATCACGCCTTTTGGCCGTGATTGTTTCTCTCTTTCAATCACGGTTTATAACCGTGATAAAAGAGAGTGACTTACAATCACACTCAGATCCATCACGGTAGCAAGAGCGTGATGGAAAACTTACAATCACGATCAATAACTGTGATCTTTATGATTTATTGTAGTAGTGTTGAGGACAAAGATAATGAGATCAACAACGATTAAGCTCTTCTTCTTTTTTTACGACAAACTAAGAGTTTATGTGACACCACTCCAAAGGAAAGTAAGACACTAAAGCTCACATGGGCATAAGTCTCCACCAATCTAGCCATTGAAAGCACTCAAGTCATAACTCACAAGCAGTCAAGGTCCAAGAAACGTGCATGTGCAAAGATGGTAAGAGCGTATGCCAAGATAAATTCCTATCGCCAAGATAGCAAAAAGAACTATCATGCAACATAAATTTTCAAGTAATGCCCATAGATTCTTAGCATAAGCAACCAACAAGTAAACATCACATTCTCCAAGTCTCAAGTAAAAAGGATCCAACAAGTTTTTTTTTTTAAACTTTTCAATTTTCAATTTTTTTTTGGATTTTAAGACTCTATAAACAAAAAGCAAAGTGATCCATCCCCCAACTTATAATGGCACTGTCCTTAGTGACGACTCAGCCATAGAAATTAAAAGACAAGTCAGAGAAAGAAAGGAAAGATATCACCTCACATAGGAGCAACAAAGAGCAAGGTAAAAGAAAATGTGGGAGTCATCCCCCAACTTGTAGTATAAACCTGCGCTTCATTAGTCCCACAACACAAAATATATAGAATAAAAGAAATTAAAACAAAAGATACAAAGCAAAGAAGAAGAAAAAAATAATAATAATAATAATTACAAATACTCCCTAAAATACTCCACCAAGACAAAAACGTATACACTTTCTTCACGTGAAAGACACGGGTACTACTTTTCTCCTTTGTCAAAGACTGTGATTCCCTATTTGTTGGAAGGATAATATGTGTAGGATTCAACGATATCTTAAGAAGTGGTGTCATCATCTAATAGGTTGTCACTCCCTCTGGGGCTGCCAGATCCCTTACCCACCACTCGGTTTATGAAGCAATCTCCACCAAGTTAGACATTAAAATCAGAATAACAATCGGGGAATGCAAATTTCATTATTTCCCAAGCATTTGTGCTTCATACATCATCAAACACAACTACGTACCTCTTTTCTTGTAAATATTCCTTTAGCTTGCTCACCACTTGTAATTCGCCTATTGTATCAAATCCCTCTGGAATTCTCTCTTTTGTTTCTTCCAACATGTCCTTTAGAGCAGATCGTAGAAGCTCCGCAGCTGTAAACGAATTTGAAACAGCTATCCAAGCACGGCAATCAAAGTACTTCTTAACAACTTGACTATCATAAACTTTCTTCACCAGAGTAGTCTTCCCCACACCACCCGTCCCCGCCACAGATTAGCAGTGAGATTCATCTCTCCTTCTAGAAGCCAAGAAATCAACTCACGTTGGGGATTCTCAATTCCCACAACATCGGCTTCGTCTATGAAGAGAGAAGCACGTCGAAGATCATACCACGTGTTCAATGTAGAAGACGAACTTGTGGCGTCCTCAATCCTTCTAAACAAAAACGCATTCCGTCTATTGGAAATATCCTTGATCTTCGTCTTTACGTCCTCTATCTGTCCCGCTAAGCGGTGTCGGGTCCTCAAGTGGCGAATACAGTGAAAGAATCTCTGAAGAGAGAGGATGAAATTACCGTTTGGTCGCCCCGGTTGAGACGGCAGTGACAAGCGGAAAGAGAACTCATCCAGGATGTCCTCGGTATCATGGGCTGCGTCTCTCACTTGCTTTACCCACGTTTCGACGCCTTTTTCTGTTTCAGTTCTTGATTCGGCATCCTGCAGGAAAGATCTCATGCTTTTCAAATCATCGCGTAACTCACGAACTCCCCTCCTAACTCTGCCGAGGAATTGAGCTTCTTCTGCTAGGAACGTTGCCAATTTTTCCACTACCATCTCCACTGCTATCATGGCCATTGTCACCCTTTTCAAAATAGTAGTAATTTTTTTTCCCCGGTGAAGATGATTGATGAAGATGAGATAGGTGTTGGGGATTGATGAAGATGAGAGTGGTGAAATCAAAGTCTTGCCAGTTGCTCATGACCAGCCACTTTTCAAGTAATCTAGATGCATGTATGGTACTCATGGCCAACTTGCTATCAAAATATCAAACATTCCTTTAGACTAAATGAGATTATTTAGTCATATTATTCAGTTCGATGTTTGTAAATGTTAATAGGTGTGTAAATGTTAATATTAGCATCGCCTAATTTATTATTATTAAGTCCATTTATACTGTTACTAGGAGATTGATAATGCGTTTCTTGTGATTGTAAGTATTTGGAGGCTTGACATATTATTCAGTTCGATGTTTGTTCACGAGTTTGCCGAGTTATACGTGACGTTCAACCAGAGGCAACGCCATGTGAAGAGGTGCGGGGTCGCCAGAGGCGCACATGGCTAGGAAAAAATCCCCTTCAATTATACTGACCTCTTGTAATATACCGAATGAACCCACTAAATTTTAGTGATGAACCCATAGTATTAGATTATTTCTCCCATAAACCTGCAAACAATGAGGCTATTATGGAACAATTTTCAAACTTGAAATCTCATTGAATGCCATCGTAGGAGCTCATGCAGTATAAATTACTTGGAAATTAAATTGAAAAGAAATTATTAAAAAATTGCTTTTTTGATACTATCTTTAGTTATTATTTAAAAAGTTAACTAGCATTTTCATATGTGGTTTGTTATAAACAGATTATTAATTATTCATTAGTATAAATGAAACCATGCTCACATATTTGTGGAGTCACCCCTGGTTATGGTGCCACACCTAATCACAATTTATCTAAGGGAAATTTATATAAATGGTCCTCCTAGTTTTATCCGAGTCTCATTTTTGTTCTCCAAGTATCAACTCCAACTCTTTTGACCTTCAAGTTTAGTTTTCGTATCAAATTGGTCCAATTGATAACTTCTATCAACCAAATTGGACGGAAAAAATCAGATTGATGGCAGTTTGGACATTGTAGTTCGTAACAAGTTGGTCCAATTGATAACGTCTACCCTCAATCTGATTTTTTCCATTAGACGTTATCAATTGGACCAACTTGGTACGAAAATCAAACTTGAAGGTCAAAAAAGTTGCAATTGATACTTGGAGGACGAAAATGAGACTCTGGTGAAACTAGGAGGACCATTTCTATAAATTGCCCTTTAGCTAATCATCGTCGGGAAAATTACCAGTCAGTGGAGAACGAAGCCATTATTCACCACTTTCATGGTCTATAGTTCTGAAACCACCAATACATGGTACCATCTGTTTTAATCACCAATACATGGTAACCATAACATCGGTGAAATAGTGGGGACAATTTTGCCCTTAATATAAAACGGCATCGTTAGATCAAAACCCTTTCCCTTCTCATTCTCTCTCTCAAAACACGATATGTACAGACCCAGAGCAATTCAAAATTCGAAACAAACCAAGTCTCTCTCTCTCTCTCTCTCTCTCTCTAAGCTTTGGTCTCGATTGCTCTCAGCTTTGATCCAGAAGAATCGAAGACGTCCGCCATTGATTCCGTCCCAATCCATTCACCCCAGTCACATTGGTTCACATTTACTACATCATGAATGAATGAATGAAAGTGAATTTGGTTTTTCACATAGACGAATTAATATTTTTGGACAACTATCAAGTGGAGAAATTCGCAATGAACCAAAATGTAGTATGTAAGAACTTGTAATGACAATTTGAAGAATTTTATGTTTGTGGTGGAGTTCTCTCTATTCCTAAAGTACAGAGACTCTGGATGCAGAATTTGCACTAAATTCGTAATTTATAAACACAATCCGAGTCAACTTGAACCAACCTTCTTTGGGCAAAAAAGGGGCACGTCACAAAATCAGACAGACTTTATGTTATATTGAAAAAGACCATTACATTTATTGAAACAAACCAAGTCATATGGAGTTGGAGGAATGTCATCTCCAAGTCAACTTGAACCAACCTTATTTGGGCAAAAAAAGGGCACAAAATCAAACAGATTATATGTTATATTGAAAAAGGCCATTACGTATTTTGAAACAGACCAAGTCATATAGGATCCGAGGAATGTCATCTCCCATTAAAGCTCATCCAACCCTTTTTGGGCAAAAAAAGGGCATATCAAAAAATCAAACAGACTTTATGTTATATTGAAAAAAACCATTACGTTTTTTGAAACAGACCAAGTCATACAGGGTCCGAGGAATGTCATCTCCCATTGAAGCTCATCCAACCCTCTTTGGGCAAAAAAAGGGCACATCAAAAAAACAAAAAGACTTTATGTTATGTTGAAAAAGACCATTACATTTTTTGAAACAGACCAAGTCATATAGGGTCCGAGGAATGTCATCTCCCATTGAAGATCATCCAACCCTTTTTGGGCAAAAAAAAGGCATGTCAAAAAATCAAACAGACTTTATGTTAAATTGAAAAAAACCATTACGTTTTTTGAAACAGACCAAGTCATATAGGGTCCGAGGAATGTCATCTCCCATTGAAGCTCATCCAACCCTCTTTGGGCAAAAAAATAGCACGTCAAAAAATCTAACAGACTTTATGTTATATTGAAAAAGACCATTACGTTTTTTGAAACAGACCAAGTCATATAGGGTCCGAGAAATGTCATCTCCCATTGAAGCTCATCCAACCCTCTTTGGGCAAAAATAGGGCACGTCAAAAAATCAAACGGACTTTATGTTATATTGAAAAAGACCATTACGTTTTTTGAAATAGACCAAGTCATACAGACTTTATATTATATTGAAATAGACCATCACTTTTGTTGATAAAGACCAAGTCATATCTTGTTCAATAAATGTCAAGCTCAACCAACCCTTTTTGGGCAAAAATAGGGCACGTCAAAAAATCAAATAGACTTTATGTTATATTGAAAAAGACCATTACGTTTTTTAAAAAAGACCAAGTCATATACGAACGTCAATATATCAAACAGACTTGATTACATTGAATGGGAGATGACATTTTTCAATATATAACATAAACTAATATATGCAATCATAATCTGTTCAGCTATACATTTCTGTGCAAAAATATGCGAAAATGTGTTGGGGTCCCAGCAAGTTATATGACTGAAATACAACAATCTCTTCGTTATCTTAGATAGCTAAGGCACAACCATTATAATACGACAATGTCCCAATCCATTACATTCAACATAATCCAAAGTGAGAGGCAATAACAATTCCATACATTAGATTAAAATACAAAGTACCGCTTTGATTACATAGCACCCACAAATTTAATGTTCATGTACAACACATTAAACTTACTTACAAATTGTCCACAAAATGTTAGATGCCACAAATATATTACATTGTGAGTTCTTCAAATTGTGTTCACATATTACATACAACGACTCGCCTTGGATTACATATGCTTTTTACAAAAAGGAACCAACCACTAGCATATACCGTTTCAAGTCGAGCATCAGCTTCGATTACATTGTCTTCTTGAAAAAAGGAACCGCCTATTAGTCCCACTTCCTAGAATTCTAAAACCAAAGCATTTAACCGCTCCTTGAATGGGGCAGTCTCAAATACTTAGTTCTAGGCCTACTATGGGTCCCCATGATAGCAAGTAGAATAACAACCAAAATGGAACAAGCAACCCACGCTACCCACATTAGTCCATTGCTTTTCCTCACATTTGCCTCCAATTCCTTGTTCTTTTTCTCACATTCTTCGATCTTCCTCCCATATTCCTTACATTTTTCCTCCTGTTCCTTATACTTCAGCTCAATTTCTTCCATCTTCGTCTCATATTCCACAATTCGCTGTTTGAGTGACCATATCTCCTCTGGGATCGGAGAACCACTTTCTCTTGCTCACCAATGAGACCATCCAACCATTCAAAGTAATCATAGTGTGCACCTCCAGTTTTTGGCGCACCGGGATACCAATAAGGGCACCTGAAGAACCTTTTACCTGAATTCTTATCGTCCACGAGGTGTGCAAGACTGCTTGCTCATTGTGCTCGCAAACTCGTATCCTCACAAGACTTCCAGTCGTTCCACTGCTTGAATTAGATTCCATGCCTCCTCTAACCAAACCAAAATATGTACCTATCGTATAACATAAATAACAAGTGCATCGAGTATGTGACTTTGTTTTCATGATTATAAGAATTACAGTACACGAGATGGTTGAAATAAAACATGAGTTGTCCCATTTTGTAGAGTCCAAACATACACTAAAGATACCCATTTCACTTACAAGACTTTTTTTTTTTGATCAATACTTACAAGACTTGTCTGCCAATAGTTAATCGAAATTCTAACAGGATAGCAGTGCCAAGTGAAATATTTATATGGACTAAACTACATGTTCTGTACAAACCAAGTCATGTAATCAAATAGACCAAACAATCAACAAAAATGGAAACAATAAAAGGACAACAAATTGATCTAACCAACAATCTACCAGTACAATTGTTATAGGTAAACATCAATCACATGCCAAAAAGCAAGCCAATAATCACCAATGTGAGCCAGATCTTATGTAGAACTAAAAACTAGGGTTCAATGGTCCGCATTCGCTCTATCAATGAATTTATATGCTAAATAAGAACAACAAGAAACAAATTTGGAAATTGCAGCTTCTTAACCCATCTTCAACTTCGACACAACGAGTGTGTCTTTTCTGTGTGTGTGTGTGTGTGTGTGTGTGTGTGAGAGAGAGAGAGAGAGAGAGATACCAGAGTGAGAGACTGAGTGAGAGAGGAGTCGCCATCGCCTGGTGTGAGGAGTTGAGAAAGACCGAGTGAGAGGGGAGTCACCGTCGCCTGGTGTGTGGAACAAATGGGAGATTGGGGGAGGAATGAATTTTAGGGCTTATAAGTGATATATAAATGGGGGTAAAATAGACATTTCAAGTGAGCACACCATGTATTTGTCAATAATTTCCCTCCTGTCATGCGAGTGGTAGTTTCAAGAATGCAGACCATGATTTTGGAATAAATCCGGGTCAACACCTCTGACCCGTCATTTTCCCATCGTCTAATATCAGAACCTCTGCACACACAAAATTAGACTCTTCTGAATTTTACCATCTCCCTTCCAAACTTCGCCGAGGAATTGAGCTTAAGTGTTGCCAATATTTACACCTCCACTTTCTTGGGAGATGCTGCCAAGCGCATCCAGACCGTCCAAAAGTATTTTCAGTAGTCCGAATTAAAAAACGAATAGCTGCTGAATTTTATTCTCACCGCTATCAGGGCCATGTTAGCCTTTCCAAACTGGTAATTTTTTTCACTGCAAATGAATAGCTGCTAAGGATTGATGAAACTTCCCCGTTCCGCTAAATAAGCCAAGTGGGTTTTTTTTTGTCCTTATTCAAATTTTTTTCGTATTCATTAGTTTGTCGTTAATTTTTTGAGGATTATTGCATCGTCATGACAAGAGGAATCTAAAAAGTAAAAATATGATCGAAATCAATTTTTTTTGAATAAAGACGAAAATAAGCCAATTTTTTCGTCTTTTTTCAGCGTAGCACCAATAAATATCATAGCCGTAATAAAGATTTTTTCTAATTTTTTTTCGTAATATTTGCTTTTTACAAAACTAGCCAACATTTACTAGTAGCTCTTCTAAGGAATTTGATTTAGACATCTTAGGATCATAGGGTCAAAGACAAAAATATTACTAGCTCTTCTAAGAAATTTGATTTAGACATCTTAGGATCTTAGGGTCAAAGACAAAATATCACGTGCTAAGCACATGCATGCACTCTTACTAGTAAGATTAAAGAGAAGAAAATGCTAAAATTCTGAAAAACTTGTACAAAGGTAAATATACGAATCGAAATTGTCACGATGAAAAAGATCCCAAGCAACGATTCTTCATTGACTTTTTCTTATTATCGAATCTTTCCAAAAAATTGTTGTAATCGGAAAACACACAACTGCCAAGTACTCTGCAAAGGAAATAGCTCTCAATAAAGTTGACCATAGCGAAGGATTCGTAGTATTAGTTCTAAGGTAAAGTTTTTGTTGGATTTGATTAAGTTGGGACTTGGGAATAATTCTCATCTTACGGGTATATATAATCTTCCGATGACTGTCCCTACTTTATTACCCTATTCTAGGCACTGTCCTACTATTCAAGCATGGATTTTTTTACCATCAGCTACAGAAACCACATCTTAATTTCCATTAAGATAAGATAGAATACTTAATTATCACTAGGTTCATTTTTCACAAAATACATTTATCATAAATATAAGTGCCACCCTAGAGTTTTAGGGTATCTTAGGATTTTAGGATACCTTAAGATTTTAGGGCACCCTAGGGTTTAGGGATTAGGATACCCTAGGGTTTAGGGTACCATAGAGTTTAAGTTTAGGCGCTTTCATAGAACTCTAGGATTTAGGTTTACGCACTTTCATAGAGATTTTAGGGTGCATTTTTCTATCATAGGGTTTTAGTGATTTAGGTACTTTCATAGGGTACCCTTGGGTTTAGGCATTTTCATAGGATACCCTAGGATTTAGACACTTTCAAAGGATACCCCAGGGTTTAGGGACTTTCAGGTAAGATGGCCATTTCATTCGATCCGACCCCTTCTACTGTATTTTCGAGATCTGCGGGAGTAGTTCAACTGCCTTGATCTTAAGTTCATATCATGAGGACTCTAGTCACTCACCACATTGTTGCATCTTGAACGAATTTCATTTTTGTTCGCACAACCCTACAAATTCACAAAAGCTACTTTTACTAATAGTCCAAAAACCTCGCAGAAATTTTAGAGCATTTCTGGCATGAATCTTTTTTTTTTTTTCATTTTTTTTTTTTTGACATGTGATGTGTATGCTTGGAGGGCTTAAGTGTGTGGCTGGATTACGTTTCAAAGTGCCTTCAAGCAATTTCACTCTCAAAATACCTACATATTAATAGGTGGAGAGGTAGAGATCAAGTGCAATTATGTAGGTATTTAGATTGCTACCTGTTTGAGTTCTTTCAATGTTCTGTGAACAATTTTCATTTTTGGCCATTTTTGTGGCCTAAGTAGCAATTTTCTTAACACGAGTGTTCTTGTATTAGTCAAGATTATTTGATGATGCGAGTATTGCAAGTAAAACTGTATTGTTAGCGAAGGTTTATATCTAATTTCGGCGGTAAGTGCCTTTAGGTGTTAGAATGTGAAGACGATCATTTTTTGTGACCTTGGTCCGGACCACCGTGAGACTGGTCCGGACCACCGCGGACAGAATTCAATTTTTTGAAGCTGCTGGAATTTTGGTCCGGACCAAAGGTAAAGCTGGTCCGGACCAGCGGGACCCAAGAAACGTTTTTTTTAGGGTTTTTTGGTGTGCTAACTTGCTTGGACTATAAAAGCAAAGTTAGGGTTGCCTCCCATTATAATGTTGTTCATCTTCTTATCATAGTGAAATCCCTCAACACCCCGTGGAGTACGATTAGGCAAATTGCTTAAGTCGGAACCACGTATATCGCGTGTCTTGTTCTTTTGATTGCTTGTTTCTTTTTCCTGTGTGTGTTTTCTTGCCCTAACAACTGGTATCAAAGCACCCAGGTTGAGTGGGAGCATCGATGGCAGGAGAAGAAGGAAAAGTAAACGGAATCGAAAAGTTCGATGGTTCAGACTACGGATATTGGAAGATGCAGATAGAGGATTATCTGTATGGAAAAAGCTTGAACGCACCGTTGGAAAAGAAGAAACCAGAAGGGATGAAAGATGAAGACTGGAAAACCCTAGACAGGAGAGTCTTGGGGATTATTCGTTTGACGTTGACAAAATCGGTGGCCTACAACGTCGCGAAGGAGAAGACCGTTGGGGATATGATGGCGGTCTTGTCAAGTATGTATGAGAAACCCTCGGCGAACAATAAGGTACATCTCATGAAGAAGTTATTTAATCTTAAGATGTCGGAAGGCGCTGCAGTTGCCAACCATCTTAATGAGTTTAATACTATTACGAATCAATTGTCTGTTGTTTCAATTGAGTTTGATGATGAGATACGTGCCTTGATTGTTTTGGCTTCGTTACCCAATAGCTGGGAGGGTATGAGAATGGCTATTAGTAACTCCGCTGGCAAGGAGAAACTCAAATACGATGACATTCAAGATTTAATCTTGAGTGAGGAGGTTCGTAGGAGAGATGCAGGAGAATCCTATTCGTCTAGTTCCGGTTCCGCTTTGAATACCGAGACTAGGGGTAGGAGCCAGAATAGAGGTTCTAATAGAGGAAGGTCGAGGTCGAGGAAAGGAAGGAGTGGGTCAAGGACCCCTCTGCATGAGGTTCAGTGTTGGAACTGTAACAAGATGGGCCACTATAGGAGAAACTGTAGGGAGCCGAAAAAGCAAAACAACGAGTCTGCTAATGTTGTTGCTACTGAAAATCAGGATGCTTTGCTTCTTTCAGTTGACAGTCCGATAGACTATTGGGTGTTGGACTCAGGAGCTTCGTTTCATACCACTGCACACCGAGAAATTATCAAGAACTATGTTGCTGGTAATTTTGGGAAGGTGTATTTGGCTGACGGTGAAGCGTTGGATATTGTGGGTATGGGAGATGTTCGAATCAGACTGCCAAATAGGTCTTCATGGTCACTACAGAAAGTCAGACATGTTCCGAATTTGATGAGAAATTTGATTTCTGTGGGGCAGCTAGATACAGAGGGTCATTCAATCTCATTCTTCAATGATCAGTGGAAGATTACAAAGGGAGCATTGGTTGTGGCTCGTGGGGTCAAGACAGGGACGTTGTACATGACACAGAGCACAAGGGATACAGTTGCAGTTGCTACTGTAAGTTGTGATGCAGACCTTTGGCACCAAAGATTGGGTCACATGAGTGAAAAGGGCATGAAGGTACTTCTTTCCAAGGGTAAACTTCCAGGGTTGAAGTCGGTTCAGTTTGACTTGTGCGAGGGTTGTGTTTTTGGGAAGCAAAAGAAGGTTAGCTTTCTGAAAAACGGCAGGACTCTAAGGTCAAGGAAGTTGGAGTTGGTCCACACAGATTTGTGGGGTCCCGCTCCTGTTGAATCGCTTGGTAGGTCAAGATACTACATGAGTTTCATCGATGACTCAAGCAGGAAGGTATGGGTTTATTTGTTGAGAAATAAATCTGATGCTTTTGAAACTTTTAAGAAGTGGAGAGTTTTGGTGGAGAATGAAGCGGGCCTAAGACTGAAATGTCTAAGGTCAGATAATGGAGGTGAGTATGAGGACAAAAAGTTCAAGGAATATTGCGCTGTTAACGGGATTAGGATGGAGAAGACCATTCCGGGGACACCACAGCAGAATGGTGTGGCCGAGCGCATGAACAGGACCCTGAATGAGCGAGCAAGAAGCATGAGGCTGCATGCTGGGTTGCCAGAAATTTTTTGGGCTGATGCAGTGAGCACTGCGGCTTACTTGATAAATCGAGGACCGTCGGTTCCTTTGAATTTCAGATTGCCCGAGGAGGTTTGGAGCGGAAAGGAGGTAAACCTTTCGTTTCTTAAAGTTTTTGGTTGTGTTTCATATGTTCATATTGATTCTAATGCTCGTAATAAATTGGAAGCTAAGTCTAATAAATGTTTTTTTATTGGCTATGGCGACGAGGAATTCGGCTATCGATTTTGGGATGCGCAAAATCGAAAGATTGTAAGAAGCCGGAATGTGATATTCAATGAGCAGGCTATGTACAAGGATCGTGATAGGACAGAACAGGTTGATTCTGTGCCGGAGGTTGAGAAAAAGGATGTGGTCGATTTGGATGAGCTATCTGAGGGTTTTGTGCCAGACAGTAGTCAGGAAGATGAAGAGATTGTTATTTCGCAAGAGAGACAGAGTACGCCAACTAGTGCTGTCAGAAGGTTGTCTTCCAGGGTCAACAAACCACCACAGCGTTTTTCACCATCTTTGTACTACATATTGCTCACTGATGCCGGTGAACCAGAGTATTATGACGAGGCTTTGCAGAATGAGAGTTCAATCAAGTGGGAGTTGGTCATGAAAGATGAGATGAACTCTTTGTTGACAAACCAGACGTGGGAGTTGACAGAATTGCCAGCCGGTAAGAAAGCTCTTCATAATAAGTGGGTTTACAGATTGAAGGAAGAGCACGATGGTAGCAAGCGCTACAAGGCTCGACTAGTAGTCAAAGGCTTTCAGCAGAAGGAAGGGATTGATTACACCGATATTTTTTCTCCAGTTGTGAAGTTGACGACAATACGGTTGGTATTAGGGATTGGGGTTGCTGAGGATTTGCATTTGGAGCAATTGGATGTGAAGACTGCGTTCCTCCATGGGGATTTGGAGGAGGACATCTACATGCATCAGCCACAAGGCTTCGCAGTTAAAGGGAAGGAGAAGATGGTTTGCAAACTGAGCAAGAGCTTGTATGGGTTGAAGCAAGCTCCAAGGCAATGGTACAAGAAGTTTGATAGCTTCATGTGCAGCAATGGGTTCAAACGGCTGGAGGCGGATCACTGCTGTTATACCAAGGGGTTTGGCAAGTCTTATGTGATTTTGTTGCTATATGTTGATGACATGCTTATCGCAGGGTCTGATATTGGGGAAATCAACAAAGTGAAGAAGGCGTTGTCAAAACAGTTTGCAATGAAGGATTTGGGAGCGGCTAAGCAAATCCTTGGAATGAGAATAATCCGAGATAGAGCAAAGGGGACTTTAAAGCTATCACAGGCCGAATACATCAAAAAGGTGCTCAAGAGGTTTAGCATGGGTGATGCAAAACCTGTTGGAACACCTTTGGCTAGTCATTTTAGACTAAACAAGGATCAGTCACCGAAGACAAACGAGGAGCGTGACTACATGGGTAAAGTTCCGTATGCATCAGCGATAGGGAGTCTTATGTACGCTATGGTTTGCACACGTCCTGACATTGCGCATGCAGTGGGAGTAGTGAGTAGGTATATGAGTAATCCAGGGAAGCAGCATTGGGAAGCAGTGAAATGGGTTATGAGGTATTTGAGGGGTTCTACAGATGTCTCATTGTGTTTCAGAAGGGCTGGCCTGAAGTTGCAAGGTTTTGTTGATGCAGACTTGGCGGGTGACATGGATAGTCGGAAGAGTACTACCGGGTTTGTATATACTTTGGGTGGTACAGCTGTGTGTTGGGGCTCTAAATTGCAGAAAATTGTTGCTCTCTCAACTACAGAAGCCGAGTATGTGGCAGTCACGGAAGCTGGAAAAGAGATGGTATGGTTGCAAGGATTTCTGGATGAGTTGGGGAAGACGGTTGAGAAAGGAGTGCTGCACAGTGACAGTCAGAGTGCCATCTTTCTCGCCAAGAATCCGGCCTTTCATTCTAGAACGAAGCACATACAATTGAGGTATCACTTTATCCGTTCTTTGATTGATAGTGGACAGTTGACACTTGACAAGATCCGTGGTGCGGAGAATCCAGCAGATATGTTGACAAAGGCTGTGACTGTTGATAAGCTGAAGCTGTGCGAAGCTTCAGTTGGTCTCCAAGCTTGAGGTTGTGGAGATGGGTGTTGTGGGTGTTGAAGATAGATGGTGTCTGTTGACGACCATTGAAGTTTGGGAAGCACCGTTGATCAGTCTTCAAGTGGGAGAATTGTTAGAATGTGAAGACGATCATTTTTTGTGACCTTGGTCCGGACCACCGTGAGACTGGTCCGGACCACCGCGGACAGAATTCAGTTTTTTGAAGCTGCTGGAATTTTGGTCCGGACCAAAGGTAAAGCTGGTCCGGACCAGCGGGACCCAAGAAACGTTTTTTTTAGGGTTTTTTGGTGTGCTAACTTGCTTGGACTATAAAAGCAAAGTTAGGGTTGCCTCCCATTATAATGTTGTTCATCTTCTTATCATAGTGAAATCCCTCAACACCCCGTGGAGTGCGATTAGGCAAATTGCTTAAGTCGGAACCACGTATATCGCGTGTCTTGTTCTTTTGATTGCTTGTTTCTTTTTCCTGTGTGTGTTCTCTTGCCCTAACATTAGGCACGATAACTCAAACACTAGATAATAAAAGGCTCAAACATGATATTGTTTCATTCTAGATGATTAATACCTTTGACTTTAATAAAATTAGCTTAAAGACAAGTTTTATTTTAATTTTTTTGCAATTTTTTGTTGCTTCAAATGCTTTGTAACTTCATTATCTCAACATGATTTGAAACTAGAACAGCCATAGGCTAATGGTTTGGATTGTTTGGTTCTCTGCTTTTCATTGACTGGTTTGCTTTTCAAAATCTTCAATCCATGAAAGTAGGCTTAGTTCTTGATATATCACAAAATCAAACCAATCCAATCCATGCTCAGAGGACCTTTGACCCAACCTTTCCTGATTGGAGTAACATTTCAAGACAAATATAACCCTTTCAAAACCTGTTAATTCCAAAAGAACGTCGAACCTTGTTTATCTGACAGGTATAACAATAGCAGTGCTGGAGCCAAGATTTAGACCCCAGAGGGGCCGGCTTAATAGACATATATTTTTTGTCAGAACATATATACATATTACATCATGAAGTTTTTATTTTGAGCAAAGTCTACTTTCATCTCCTATGGTTATTGACATGTTTGGATACCCCCTTCATGGTTCAAAACTGAGCACATAACCTACCTGTGGTTTTGAAAATGTGCGGATAGACCCCCTGCCGTCATGTTTTCTATCCATATTAACGGAGATGTATCTGATACGTCTCTAGAATGTAATCTGAGTCGTTCATAATGTATTAAATAAAGAATAGAGTATCTCTGTAAAAAATCATATCGATCAGGCATCAATAACCCAGTGATCTAATTTTTAGTAACTTCAAATTTGAAATTTTAATTTCATAACAAAATCGATTCGATCATGGGCTTTTCATTTTTTGATTGACTTGAATTTTGGCATAGATGTAGTACTCGTCAAAATTTACAATATCAACGGATTTTTGGTATAAGCGATGGTGTGATTAGATTTAAAAAAAAAATAAGAATCAAGGGACATAATGAGGGTATATCGGCCTTTTAATGCTTTGTCCGTTAATATGAATGGAAAACATGACAGCAGGGGGTCTATCCGCACATTTTCAAAACCACAGGTAGGTTATGTGCTTAGTTTTAAACCATGAGGGGGGTATCCGCACATGGCGATAACCACAGGGGGTCAAAGTGGACTTTGCTATTTTATTTTCTAGTACATTACTTTTGTTCATTGGAATGATTCTACCCTAATACTATAATACAATTAAAGTATACCAAGCAGTTTTTTTTTTCTTTAGGCTATTTCAACTATCACAGTCTAAGTTTTAATTAATGAAAGAAATTGAGAAATGAGAATGTAAAATAACCAATTTTTTATCAAATCAAATCAAAATTATTGAGATTATAAGTAGCTATACACAAATAATTATTAGAAATATTCAAAATCAGGTATATATAAAATAAAAATTTTAAAACTTGGGAGCTCGGGAAGCTGGGGCCCGGGGGCCTTGGCCCCAACATAGCTCCGCCCCTGAACAAGAGTAATTGTCCAAGAAGAAAACACAAGAGAGACAGAAAAGAGAGCAAAACAAAACTCTAAAACCAAGTCTCAAAAACCATAAGAACTAAGAAGGATGCAAATAAGTAAAACATAACCGGGGAAGTTGCCTTACACAAAAGAAATCAAGGCCTTAACAATAGCCCTTAAGAACAGAATGAAAAGGGAAAAAAAGGAAGCAGAAGGAAAAAGTAAACAGGTCGGAACCAATCTGGAATGGAATGTTAAAGCAATTTCTGAGCTCGAGTCTGAAAACGGTTCCAACAGAAAGCATACGTTCGACTTGACTGGTCTCGGGCCTCTATGTAGCCTTCACTTTGTTCAGCCTCTGTTATACCTGTCCAAACAAACAGAGGAAACGCACGAAAGAATCAATGGTAACCCTTTGATCATTTTCAATGAAGAGCACATATTAATCCTATTCAACATTTCAACACAATGACCTTTGGCTTGGATGGGTGACACAGTGCTGAGCCCTGTGGTTGGGTTACGTGATAACTGGAAAATTTCTAGTAGAAATGTTTGATGCAACTACTAGTAGTTGTACTCTACTTATATGTGACGATTGATTTTAGTTAAAATACTGGTTCAATAACTAGTGTAGAATCTGATGGACACATTCACGTGCGTGTCGTGTGTGGTGGGATGGGGACCCATGTGTGCATGTTGTTGGTGCAAAAACTGAAACCTTCAAAAGCTGGAGCCTTCTGAAACTTGAAGAAACCGATGGAAACCGCTTTGAGTCACGTTACGATGTCGCTTTCCAAAAATAGTATTTGCCCCTACCAATTAGTTGCACCCGGTTACAGCGAATCTGTTTTGAGGATAAAACGAAGCCCGATCAATGATCTTTTACCTGTGTCCACACAAACGAAGGATAGACAGAATACCGAGCCTAAGAGAATCAACTGAACCAAGAACTTTTAATTCCGTTTCTGTAGAATAATGGGATAACAACACATAAAACAACGAGACAGAGAGAGGGAGAGTTTCTGGATATTTTCTTGGTGTATCGAATGACTTAACCAATGGCCCATTTATAGACTTATAGGCACCCTTATGTAAAAGGTTGTGTCTTTTGCAAACACACATTAGAAAGGGTATGTCTCTTGAAGACAATTAATCAAGAGAAAGGATCATGCCTTTTAGTAGGCACCCTTTCATGAAAATAATTAACTAATTAGGAAGGGTCATGCCTTTTGGAGGCACTCTCATGTATCACATTCCTTCCTAATAATCACACCACATTCTAATAATCACACCCGAAGTTAATAGGTGTTATACATATTCACATAAAGTCATATCCCATGTGAAAAGGCCATCACACCTTTTCACAAATAACCTCCCGCAAACTATTTTTATTTTGAAAAATCTCCAACAATCCCCCACCATTTTCAAAATAAAGAAAAAGTTTTCTTGGTTCCTTTGAAAAGACTTGTGCATCAATGAAGATGTCTCACGACTTGAACCATTCATCTAGTGAAAATACATCAAAGTTAATCGGAAAGCATAATAGACTTGTCTTTGAACTAGCGATCCTTAAATGACCAACCGGACACGTCTCAAGCACGCATCTTGCCTGACTCAGGTATTCAAATTTGCCAACACGTTGTTTGGTCGTGTGTCTTTATCCTGAACTTCATGAGCGCTTTAGAGTCCTAGCCTTTGAGACTCATATAGGTAGACTTTGAAAGGGCCCCTGTAACTTCAACACTTGACACCTAACAAACCGTTAGAAGCCTATTAAAAGCTAAGTAGCTTAACCTCCATGTTTACATTATAAGTACCAAGCATTTTACCATGGGATGGATAAAATCGAAAAATGCTTGCAACCACAACTTATGGTGTACTTTGCTCATTGAACCCAAGACTTGAAGTTATTCAAGCGTTGAGTCGAGTTTCCACCAAGAGTGATTAGATTTCAATGGGCTTGAGTCCCATCCCCTGTGATGTTCTCCACACCAAATCCCTTGCAAGACCTTTTGTTAAAAGATTAGCCAAGTTTTGACTTGATTTTACATAATCAATGGTTATCACCCCATCTGTAATCAAGTTCCTCACATAGCTATGTCAAAGTCCTATATGCCTGGACTTTCCGTTATACACCTGGCTATAAGCCCGTGATAGAGTCGACTGACTATCACAATGCAAGATATAGGTGGCATAGGTTTTGGCCACATGGGTATCTCCCACAACATACTTCTCAGCCACTCTGCCTCTTTGCTCCCTGCTACTAGTGCTACAAACTCAGCTGCCATAGTTGAGTCTATAATGAGACTTTGTTTCTTAGATCCCCAAGAAACTACTCCTCCACCAAATGTGAAGACCCATCCACTTGTTGACAAGTGATCTTCATTCTCGGCTATCCAACTAGAATCAGTATATCCTTCTAAAACCGAAGGATAACCATTATAAACTATCCCTATAGTCTATAGTTTTCTTTAGATACCTCAATACCAGATTAACTGCGAGCCAATGGACATCGGTCGGATTATGTGTGTACCTACTTAGTTTCACCACAGCGTATGCAATATCTGGTCTCGTGCAAGTCATGGCATACATTAAGCTTCCTATCACTCTAGAATATTCTAGTTGTGAAATTGCTCTACCAGTATTAGGATACAACTTAACATGTGGATCAAATGGTGTAGAAATCGGCGTGCTATCAAAGTAATTAAACTTCTTTAGAATTTTCTCAATGTAATGAGACTGACTAAGGATTAAATTTCCTCCTTGTCTTTTAATTCTGATTCCCAGAATTACATCAGCAACACCCATATCCTTCATACTAAAACTAGATGAAAAGATACCCTTTGTACTTTGAATGCTTTCTAGATTAGTCCCAAAGATAAGCATATCATCCACATACAAACATATGATTACACCTCAATTATCAATAAATTTACTATATACACATTTATCAGACTAGTGTATCCTAAACCCGTTTGATACAATCACCTTATCGAACTTTTCATGCCACTGTTTAGGTGCTTGTTTAAGTCCGTAAAAAGACTTAACAAGTTTGTATACTTTGTGTTCTTGACCTTGCACAACAAATCCCTCCAGTTGCTCCATATAAATCTCTTCATCCAACTCACAATTTAGGAATGCAGTCTTAATATCCATTTGGTGAATCTTAAGTTTATAAATGGAAGTCAATGCAATTAGAACTCTAATTGTAGAGATCCTTGCCACTGGAGTATAGGTATCGAAATAATCAATGCCTTCTTTTTGCATAAAACCCTTGGCAACCAACCGTGCCTTGAACTTGTCGATTGTACCATCAACCTTCATTTTCTTCTTGAAAATCTATTTGCAGCCAATGGCTTTGGAACCTGGAGGCAAATCAGCAAGAACCTAGGTATTATTACCCATAATACAATCCATTTCATCCTGGATTGCTTCTTTCCAAAAAGCATAATCTTGTGATTTCATAGCCTCCCCGATGGTCAAGGAATTTGATTCCACATGAAGCAAAATCATGAAATGATTATCTGCAGTCTCTCCAGTTCCTTCAACTAGATAAACTATAAAGTCAAAACCAAATGACTTAACAACTCGAGCCCTTTTGCTTCTCCTAAGTCCGTCATGTTCCGTAGGTTTCGCCTCTATGTCAGACTCCATAGAGTCTGGCTCATTCTCTTGATTAGGCACCTTTGGAATAGATACAAATCTACTCTCATAAAACACTACATCACGTGATTCAATAATGGTGTTTACTCCAACTGAATCATTTGGCTCAGAAACCAGAAACCGATATGCTTTACTATGTAAAGCATAACCAATGAATATGCATTCAATTCCTTTTTCACCCAACTTCTTCTTTTTGGGGTTTTGGCAATCTAACAATCGCTCTACATCCCCAAGTTCTAAAATAACTTAAGTTCAGTTTCTTTCTTTTCCATAACTCATAAGGAGCTATATTAGACTTTTTGAGAGGCCCTTTATTCAAAATATAAGCAGCGGTAAGTATGGCTTCGTCACACATACCACTACTTAATCCTGAATTGCTAAGCATAGCATTAACCATCTCAGTCAAAGTCCGATTCTTTCTTTCAGCGACTCCATTTTGCTATGGAGTATAAGGTGCAGTTTTCTCATGAATGATCCCAACTGATTTACAGTAATCAGGGAAATGGTATTCACCACCCCTGTCAAAACCTAAACGTTTTATCTTTATTCCACATTGATTTTCAACTTCGGTTTTGAAAGCAATAAACTTCTCAAGAATTTCATCTTTTGAATGCAATAGATACACATAGCAATATTTGGAATAGTCATCTATGAAAGTTACAAAATATTCCTTACCTCCTCGAGTTGGAGTTCTATGCATATCACATACATCACTATGAATAAGTTCTAACAGAGTAGTTGTTCTTTCAATTTTAGGAAATGGAACTCTGGTTATTTTAGTAAGCAAAAACACTTTGCATTTATCAACCATGTCAACATCATATTTAGGAATCAAATATTTAACCAAAGTATCCATTTTCTAGTATTAACATGCCCCAACCGATTATGCCACAACGAAAAAGAGTCAATCAAGTAAGCAGAAATAGCAACTGTGTTATTAATGTTAAGCTTGAACATGCCCTCGTACAAATAGTCCTTCCCAACAAAAGTTCCACTCTTAGACAGAACAAATTTGCCTGACTCAAACACTAACTTGAAACCATGCTTATTAAGCAGGCTTCTAGATACAAGGTTTTTCCTAACTTCTGGTACATAGTAAATATCAGTCAGAGTCAGAATCTTTCCAGAAGTGAACTCTAAGTCCACTTTTCCTTTGCCTTTGATAAGAGCAGTTGATGAATAACCCATGTAAAGAATTGTACCATCTTCAACCGATTCATAGTTATGAAGAACCTCTTATCATTGCACACATGCATTGTAGCCCCTGAGTCGATCCACCAGTTATCAGCATTCTCGAGAACATTAATCTCGGATATGACAGCCACAAAGTTATTCTTTGAACTCGATGCCCCTGGATCATTCTTCTTGTTGGACTTGCAGTCTTTCTTGAAGTGCCCTAGTTGACCGCAACGCCAACGTACAACTTTTGGCTTTTTCCCTTTTAGTTCATCGACGCGGTCATCGCCCTTCTGGGCTTTCTGCTTTTGTTTACCTTTACCCTTGTTGGTACTATTTCCTCCCTCCACCACATGGATCTTGAAAATATTATCTCCAAGTTCCTCTTTTTCTTGATGCTTTGACTCTTCCTCCACCCGAAGATGGACAGCCAATTGTTCCAGCGTAAGATCCTCAGTTTTGTGTTTAAAAGTTTTCTTATAGTCTTTCCAAGAGGGAGGAAGTTTATCAATCACAGACGACACTATGATCGATTCGTCCATGTTTATGTTCTTAACCTTAAACTGATTTAAGATATGCTGAATTTCATGCAACTGATCAACCACAGACTTGTTGTCTATCATTTTGTAGTTCATAAATTGACTAACCAGAAATTTCTTATTGCATCTTTAGTCAAATACCTCCCTTCCAAGGAATTCCACATCTCCTTTACAGTCTCCATATTGGAATACACATCGAACAGAGTGTCCGAAAGTGCATTCAGAATATGACACTTGCAAATGTAGTCATCTCTCTCTAACTTCTTCCTCACACAAGCCAGCTCCTCCAATGTTTCATCTTCATTCTTGTCCGGGAAGGGGTTGGTGAGAACATACACGACTTTAAGAGTCATAAGCAAAAAATACATCATCTTTTGCCAACGCCTGAAGTTACCGCCATCAAACTTGTCCAACTTCACGAAATCCAGTGTCAATGCTCGCAACAATTTTGAAGCCATGGTTAATACTGTTTTCGATTGTTGGTGCAAAAACTAAAACCTTCAAAATCTGGAGCCTTCTGAAACTTGAAGAAACCGATGGAAGCCGCTTCGAGTCACGTTACGATGTCGCTTTCCAAAAACAGTGTTCGCCCCCACCAATTAGGGTGCACCGGGTTACAGCGAATCTGTTTTGAGGATAAAACGAAGCCCGATCAATGATCTTCTGCCTGCGTCCGCACAAACAAAGGACAAACAGAATACCGAGCCTAAGAGAATCAACTGAACCAAGGACTGTTAATTCCGTTTCTACAGAATAACAGCACATAAAACAACGAGACAGAGAGGGAGAGTTTATGGATATTTTCTTGGTGTATCGAATGACTTAACCAATGGCCTATTTATAGACTTATAGGCACCCTTATGTGAAAGGTTGTGTCTTTTGCAAACACACATTAAAAAGGGTATGTCTCTTGAAGACAATTAATCAAGAGAAAGGATCATGCCTTTTAGTAGGCACCCTTTCATGAAAATAATTAACTAATTAGGAAGGGTCATGCCTCTTGGAGGCACTCCCATGTATCACATTCCTTCCTAACAATCACACCCCAAGTCAATGTGTGTTATACCTATTCACATAAAGTTATACCCCATGTGAAAAGGTGTCACACCTTTTCACAAATAACCTCCCGCAAACTATTTTTATTTTGAAAAATCTCCAACACATGTATGTTTGTGGAGACCACAAGAACGTACAAATGGAAACAGTAACCGAACCGCAACCCTTACCTTCCCAAGAAAAATTTAAGCATACAGGTATGTCAATGTCATAAGCAGCATTTGTCCAACGAGAAGACTAATAAATAGGAAAAAAACGGTAGTTAAATGTTAGCTCACCAAATGACATGGCATTAAGCCACGTGTAAGGAAGACAAGGATAGCTGGATGCTTGTAACATTTTGAACCCTCCAGAAATCTTCACCATGCGGTCGCGCTATTTTCTTTTGGAATTTGTCAGGCATGTTCCATACTGTTAGATCTAGTAGGATTCTGAGGTTCTGAATCCCCAATGGAACCATCTCTAGTTTCTCACAGGCTGCAATATCTAGCACTCTTGTCTCAGGCATTGATCCTGTTGGGTAAAATACCCGATCACCCACACAACGGAAGCGTAACGAAAAACAAACACACACACGAAAGAGACACATGATTACGTGGTTCCTCAAACTCGGGTACAGAATGAGTACAATGAGATACAAAATACCCTACTCTAGCTCTCAAGCTCTTGGTATTTTTATCTCCCTCAAACTCACACAATATTCTCTCTCAAATTTCTTTCTACTATATTTCACACTTGCACAGCCTCATTTAAATAGGAACAAGAGAAGAATCTACACACTTGACTCTCGAAATGCCATGCATCACAAGACTCCTTTGAGATTCGAGACAGCACAGCCGGGATTCCACTTCGAAAGAGCACAATATCATAGGCCAATAAATATATGACCAGCCAACCAACTGTTTCTTTTCTTTTTTTCAAAAAACCACTACCACATGGGCAAAAACCCAACAGATCCTTGCTCCATTCTTATGATCTTCAGTTGTCTCAACATTAGGAGGCCAAGCTTTTTATGCCTGGGGTATCCTCCATCATCGCAACATAACTCCTCCCCAGCGTAAGCATCGTGGAGTTCAAGAACCACCAAGTTTCGTAATCCTTGAAGTGCTTTCAGTGGATCGTTGTTCATATAGGAGTATTGGAGGACTAGCTTTGCTAGGTAGCTGAGGGAAGTGATCCATTTAGGCAAATTCGGTAATCTGCACTTAAGATATAGGCGTTGAATAAACCGCGGAGGTGCTGAGAGAGAATCTAGATGGAGAAGGGGTTCGGTTGTTCTTATCGACCCCATGTATAACGCAGAAAGGTGCTTTAATTTCTCTATAGCATAACATAGGTCCATCCCGTTCTCTCTTACCAGTCGTAAGATTCCCAATCTCCTTAGCTCAGTTAGCTTTCCAAACTCTCTCACCATATCACCGTTCCCATTCACTTCCACATTTCCTAACTTTTGTAGCTTTGTCAATCCGCCTATGCCTACTGGAAGGCTCATCCCAAGTGTGATGGGCTACATCTCTCACTTGCTTTACTCACGTCCTCGCCTCCTCGGCATCGCAGGAAAGTTCTCATGCTTTCCAAACCATCACGTAACTCACTAACTCCCCTCCTAACTCCGTCAACGAATTGAGCTTCTTCTGCTAGGAGTGTCGCCAGTTTTTCTACCACCACCTGCACTGCTATCGTGGCCATGTCAACCCTTTTCAAAATGTTATTTTTTCCCCCCGGTAATGGATAGGTGTTGGGGATTGATGAAGATGAGATTAGCGAAATTAAATAGTTAAGTCAAAGTGTTGCCAGTTGCTCACTGTTAGACTTAATCCCATATAGCTCATCTAAGCCACCCAAACTTGGTTAATAAAATCTAAAGGCTACTCCACCTATTGCCAATTGGTTTTAGGTTGGAACTCTCCAAGAAATCTAACATGGTATGAAAGCTAGGTATTGGGTGACCTCACCTCACGTGGTCAAGTCTCTATCGCCCGAGTCAATCACCTTATCTTATTAATTCATTCCAATTCATACCTCCATGTGCATCCGGGCTGCAGTTGAGGGGTCGCCCGAGTTAAATATCTTTTTTTCTTCAATTTGTACCTCCACGTCCATCCGAACTGCACGTGAGAGAGAGTGTTAGACTTAATCCCATATCGCTCATCTAAGCCACCCAAACTTGGTTAATAAAATCTAGAGACTACTCTACCTATTGCCAATTGGTTTTAGGTTGGAACCCTCTAAGAAATCTAACACTTACCTGCTATCTAACAGTCCTATAGCCTAAGTGACATTAACAATGACTTTTCCAAAACAATCCCTTGAAATAGTTAACAACGAATTCCTAGCATAATCGGAAGAAAATACATAATTTCTCTGTTGGGAGCTCCCCAACAGCTATACTCTACCAAAAAATAAAATAATAAAAAATGCAAAAATAAGATGTTGTAGAAAAAGAGGCTTGAAAAATTAAATGCAAATGGATATATAGGCTTGAAAATTACCGTTAGGGTGCCACACCTAACCACAACTTAGCTAGTGGTCTAATATTACAACCACCGCACACCGAAAATTAGACGGTTCAGAATTTTAGTAACTCCCTTCCGAACTTTGCCGAGGAGTGGTTGGGTTACGTGATAACTGGAAAATTTCTCGTAGAAATGTTTGATGCAACTACTAGTACTCTACTTATTTGTTATGATCAATTTTAGTTGAAATACTGGTTCAATAACTAGTGTAGAATCTGATGGACACATTCGTGTGTGTGTGTGTCATGCGCATGTGTTTGTGGAGACCGCAAGAACGTACAAATGGAACAATAACCGAACCGCTACTCTTATCTTCCCAAGAAAAAGTTATAAGCAGCATTTGTCCATCGAGAAGACTAATAAATAGGAAAAGAAGTGTAGTTAGATTTTAGCTCACCTAAGGATAAGGCATAAGCCACGTTGAAGGAAGACTTGGATAGCTGGATGTTAGCAACATTTTGAACCCTCCAGCAATCTTCACCATGTGGTCGCTCTATTTTCTGGTGGAATTCGTCAGGCATATTCCATACTGTTAGATCTTGTAGGTTTCTGAGGTGCTGAATCCCCAATGGAACCATTTCTAGTTTCTCACAGGCTGCAATATCTAGCACTCTTAGCTCAGGCAATGATCCTTGCTCCATTCTTACGCTCTTCAATTGTCTTAACATTAGGAGGCCAAGCTTTTTAAGCCTGGGGTATCCTCCATCATCACAACATAACTCCTCCCCTGCGTAAGCATCGCGTAGTTCAAGAACCACCAAGTTTGGCAATCCTTGAAGTGCTTTCAGTGGATCGTCGTTCAGATTGGAGTATTGGAGGACTAGCTTTGCTAGGTAACCAAGGGAAGCGATCCATTTAGGCAAATTCGGTAATCTGCACTTAAGATATAAGCGTTGAATAAACCGCGGAGGCGTTGAGAGAGAATCTAGATGGAGAAGGGGTTCGGTCATTCCTATGGACACAATGCATAATACGGAAAGGTGCTTTAATTTCTCTAAAGCATAACACACGTCCATCCCGTTCTCTCTTGTCAGTTGTAAGATTCCCAATCTCCTTAGCTCAATTAGCTTTCCAAACTCTCTCACCATATCACCGTTCCCATTCACTTCCACATTTCTTAATTTTTGTAGCTTTGTCAATCCTCCTATGCCTACTGGAAGGCTCATCCCATGTGTTGTGGGAAGATCCGTTTTAGGAAATCTATAGCTATAGCCTTGCAACTGGAAAAGATGTCTTAACTTCAATATCCCATGAGGCAGGGTTGATATGGGAGTGTGTTTGAGATCTAGTATTTCTAAGTTCTTGAGCTTTCCAATGGACTCCGGAAGCTCCCTTATCATCGTCCTCCTCAAACTCAAGTATCTTAAGAGAATCATTTCGGACAGCTCTGGAGGAAATACGAAAAGCAGCGTACCATCAAGCTCCAACAGCCCTAACAACCTAAAACCCTTAAAAAAGGCCTTCCCGAACGGCATTGAAGACGCAAAAACCAATAGAGATCTGAGGCTAGGAAGTCTCATGTCCAACGGGAGCTCCTCACAACTGTCATGAATCGCCATTCGACGAATCTTCTCATCGAGTGATATTCTTTTGTCATTCAGTATCAAAACAAATGATTCATTCCTAGATTTCAACTGGATAATTTCGCGCATAACATCGTGCACGCGACAAGTCCTAACCCTGTTGTAGTAGTCTATTTGCACTACTTGAATCATACTTCTACTAACAAGTTCATTTAGGTATTCCTCTGCAGCCTCTTCCATGGTGAGGCCTCGCTTCTCTTCCACAAATCTTTCAACAACCCACAGCCGAATTATTTTCATCCGTTTGATTAAATAATCCTCCGGGAAAACGCTCAAGTACAAGAAGCAACATTTAAGGTGATATGGTAAGTCATGGTAACTTAGTAGAAGTATTCTTTCAAGACTCTCAAGGCTGGAGTTACTCTTCATCTCAGAATAAAGGCTGTCATGCACTCTCGTCCATTCCCAAACATGTTTATCCTTCTTAGACAACAAGCTGCCTATTGCCACAATTGCTAGTGGCAACCCCCCACACTTCTTTAATATACTTCGAGACATGCTCTCCAATTCTTTTGGGCAGACACCCTTGTTTTCCCTTCGGAAAGCTTTCATACAAAAGAGTTTCCAAGCCTCTTTCTCCGGCAGAGGTTGGAGACGGTAAACATGACTGAATATGTCTATGGAGGCTGCTATGTCACTTTTTCGCGTAGTGAAAACTATTCTACTACCAGAACAACAATCGGGGAGCGCAAATTTCATTACTTCCAAAGCATTTGTGCTCCATACATCATCAAACACAACTACGTACCTCTTTTCTTGTAAATATTCCTTTAGCTTGTTCACCACTTGTAATTCACCCATTGTATCAAATCCCTCTGGAATTCTCTCTTTTGTTTCTTCCAACATGTCCTTTAGCGCAGATCGTAGAAGCTCCGCTGCTGTGAACGACTTTGAAACAGTTATCCAAGCACGGCAATTGAAGTACTTCTTAACAACTTGACTATCATAAGCTTTCTTCACCAGAGTAGTCTTCCCCACACCACCCGTCCCCACCACAGAGATAGCAGTGAGATTCTTCTCTCCTTGTAGAAGCCAAGAAATCAACAAACGTTTGGGATTCTCAATTCCCACAACATCGGCTTCGTCTATGAAGAGAGAAGCACATCGAAGATCATGCCACGTGTTCAATGTAGAAGACGAGCTTGTGGCGTCCTCAATCCTTCTAAACGAAAACGCATTCCGTCTATTGGAAATATCTTTGATCTTCGTCTTTAAGTCCTCTATCTGTCCCGCTAAGCGGTGTCGGGTCCTCAAGTGGCGAATACAGAGACAGAATCTCTGAAGAGAGAGGACGAAATTACCATTCGGCTGCCCTGGTCGAGACGGCAGTGACAAGCGGAAAGAGAACTCATCCAGGATGTCCTCGGTATCATGGGCTACGTCTCTCACTTGCTTTACCCACGTTTTGACGCTTTTTTCTGTTTCAGTTCTTGATTCGGCATCCTGCAGGAAAGATCTCATGCTTTCCAAATCATCAAGTAACTCTCTAACTCCCCTCCTAACTCCGCCGAGGAATTGAGCTTCTTCTGCTAGGAGCGTTGTCAATTTTTCCACCACCATCACCACTACCATCAGGGCCATTGTCACCCTTTTCAAAATAGTAGTAATTTTTTCCCCCGGTGAAGATGATTGATAAAGATGAGATAGGTGTTGGGGATTTGGAGAAGATGATTGATGAAGATGAGAGTGCTGAAATCAAAGTCTTGCCAGTTGCTCATGACCAGCTACTTTTCAAGTAATCTAGATGCATGTATGGTACTCATGGCCAACTTGCTATCAAACATTCCTCTAGACTAAATGACATTGACGATGACTTTTCAAAAACAATCCCAGTGGTAACCTCAACCAGTCATAGGCGCGTAAATGTTAATATTAGCACCGCACCGCCTAATTTATTCGTGTTAAGTCCATTTATATTGTTACTTGGAGATTTGTAATGCGTTTTTTTTTTATTGTAGGTATTTGGAGGCTTGACATATTAATGGGTTTTCAGTTTGATTAGTGCGATGTTAGTTCACGAGTTTGCGAAGTTATATGTGGCGTTCAACAAGAGGTATGGGGTCGCCTGACCCATGGCAAGAAAAAAAATCCCCCACAAATATACTGACCTCTTGTAATATACCGAATGAACCACTAAATTTTAGTGATGAACCCATAGTATTCGATTATTTCTCCCATAAACCTTCAAACTCACAGGCTATTATGGAACAATTTTCAAACTTAAAATCTCATTGAATGCCATCGTAGGAGCTCACGCAGTAAAAATTACTTGGAAATTAAATTGAAAAGAAATTATTAAAAAATTGCTTTTTTGGTACTATCTTTTAGTTATTATTTAAAAAGTTAACTAGCATTTTCATATTTGGTTTGTTATAAACGGATTATTAATTATTCATTAGTATAAATGAACCCATGCTCACATATTTCTGCACACCCAAAATTAGACTCTTCTGAATTTTACCATCTCCCTTCCGAACTTCGCCGAGGAATTGAGCTTAAGTGTTGCCAATATTTACACCTCCACTTTCTTGGGAGATGCTGCCAAGCGCATCCAGACCGTCCAAAAGTATTTTCAGCGGTCCGAATTAAAAAACGAATAGCTGCTGAATTTTATTCTCACCGCTATCATGGCCATGTTAGCCTTTCCAAACTCGTAATTTTTTTCACTGCAAATGAATAGCTGCTAAGGATTGATGAAACTAATTCAGTCAAAGTCTGCCAAGTTGCCCACCAACTACTCTTCAAATAGTCTAGCCGCCCATATGGAAATCCCCCATGGGTGATATCCAGATTCCACTAGACTAAAATGACACTGATTATGACATTTTAAAAACCTTTTCTGGCATTAACCTCATCCTGCTACCTTTCACCATATAAGGAGTTAATCATGCCTTGAAATGGTTAACTATGAATTCCTAACTGAACTGCAAAGTAGTAGTTCCTCAATTGGGAGAGCTATACTCGCCCAGAGGGGAAAAAAAATTGAATAACGCAAAGTTGTTACGGCGTAGAAAAGAGGTTTGAAAAAGAATATACTACTAATAAGTTACAAACCATCAAGCACTAGCCTAGTTTTCACCCCGTTCCACTTAGTTTATTGGGCTTTTTTTCTTGTTTTATTTTCATTCAAAAAAAAAAAATCGCATTTGTTACTTTTGTGCTATACTTTTGTGGATTATTAATTCGTCTTGACGAGAGAATCCATAACAATATTTTTTTTTTTACTTTTATCCCAATATTTTAGGAAATATCTAAGATAAAGCCCAAAAAGCCATCTTGGATATTTTCAAAAATATTTGGTTAAAAGTTATTTTTTTTTAACTTTCTCGATTCTTCTTGTCGTGAAAAATCAATAAACCACAAAAGTTTGACGCATGACTGACAAACGCGAAAAAAATTTAAATAAAGACAAAACTCAATAAGCCCAAAAAGCTCCAAAAAAAAACCTATAAATTGCAACTAAAAGCTGATTTTGGTGTTTCCTGAAATTAGAAAATAATACCAAAAGCACTATCCTTGTCGCCTTGAAGTTTCACTGTGTATTAAGTAGGAAGTTGGAAACAAGAGTAGACAACCAGAAGTACATTCATTATAATTAATTTGAAAATGTGGAGTAAGATGAACAAAATAAATAAGAATCATATCACTGCTAAAAAACTTACCATGGATTCATAATTCCTGTAGGAATAAATTTTGGGTTTAAGTCTCTCTATTTCTGTTTGTTTTACGTTTGCATTTTGCTTCTTCCTATTCGTATTCTATTTCGTTTGGATAAATATATCCCTGCGTGTAAGACAAGATTGCACGTGAAGAAAAGTGTTGCATAGTTTGACATATATTACCGAGCTCATTTCTTAACACATCTTAAACTTTACAATTTACTGTATTCAATAGAATTCAGGGATTTAAAGATGTTAACAGACTTAAATATGTTCACATGAAAAAGGACCAAAACGTGGTCTCTAATACATAGTACACCTAGTACTAGGAGCCAGGAGGTTGGGGACGTTGAAGATTGGTATGTGCATGTGTGCTAACAAAACAAAGTATTTTTCAAAACACTTGTACATTCTGGAAAACTAAAACTGTTTAAATAAATTTAGAGAAGCTGGTTTAGATGTGTTTTTCGCACCAAATTTCGGACCAATTAGTTTGTTGATAAATTATAGATTCTTTACACAAGAAGCTGTCCTGTTCATTAGAGCTCCTTGTTGATTAGAGCATCTTCAAATGGGATAGCTAAATTTGGCTCCTAAAATCGATAAAACTAGACGTAATTCTGTGTTAAGTATATGCTAATATAGGTAGTGTATGGGCGCTCCGATACTGTGGCTAAAGCATTTGTTTACGTGTATAAAATTACAGATATATAGATGCATATATACATTAAGTAAAGTGATCCTCACTCACTCTCAACTGAGAAGTGCCTCCACAAATGCCAATTGAGGGAACGTTGTAGCGGGAAAACAACCAGAAATCATTCTAACATATGGGTTCTTGAATCAACGAGAAAGAAAACACAAAGGAATTGAAAGAACTTCCGATATATTATTGAATGATTCCCAAGGATGATTACATCCAGTTTTTGCTAATCAAGAACAACTGACCAACAAATTTTAGAAGATATAAATTAGGTCCAAGTCTACCGCTACAAGGAAGTAATAAAATTAAACATAAGAAAATGCTAAAATTCTGAAAAACTTATAAATGGTACATATACAAATCAAAATTGTCATGATGAAAAAGATCCCAATCAACGAATTTCCTTTGCAGAGTACTTGGCAGTTGTGTGTTTTTCGATTACAACACTTTTCTGGAAATTTAAGTGAAGGATTCGTTTATTTCTGGGGTGAAGTTTTTGTTGGTTTTGATTAAGTTGGGACTTGAAAATAATTCTCATCTTACGAGTACATAATCTTCCGATGGCTGTCCCTACTTTATTACCCTTTTCTAGGCACTGTCCTACTATTCAAGCATCCCATATCCTCAATATAATGTGAGAGCTCTGTTTCACTAACATAAATAAACATGGCAGGAAATATGCCAACACCCTGTGTAACAAAAGGTGATAGCAATGTGAGGAATACCTTCTTCAATAATTTGTACTCCAAAAAGGACTTTTGTCAGACTCTCAGCTTCCAACATCTCCGAAAATGAAGCATAACAGCAAACATCCTGCAAGTTAATTAAGCTACATGGATTCAAATGGAAAATGCATATAAAGTGAGTGCAGGTGAACTGCAATAGTCTATAATCACCTGAACTTGAAGCACCAATCATTTGTTGAACAGAATCAAAGATCCTGATACAATTCTAATACCCAAAAAGAAGTCACAATTAAATAGGGGGAAAATGTTACCAAAACTGCATGAAAGAATATTCAGTCAAACTTTTTGAGCCTGGCCCTGTGAACGCTTAAAACATGTTTGACCATAAACCGACAGGCAGATCTGCTTTACTTCGGATAAGCACGCAGGAAGAGATGCATTGTCCCTGAGAACAATCAACATATGGGAGGAAGAGAAGAAACGAAAATACAATGCTCATTTCTTAGTAAACATGCTCAATCAACTAGCCAACTTTATTTACCATTGCAAGCAGCCCACACCAGATTGCTCCATATCTCAAGGGAAATGAGAACATGATAAAAGCTATAACTCGATAGCTTTGCATGAGAATTTGCCGACAGTTGTCCATTTGTTCAATCTTTATTAAGTGAACACGGATAACATATATAATCATCGAGTTGAGTTTTGTTCACCCTCCACTTAAGAGGGTGAACATTACCCCTCCTTCTTATTGGTTGAAATGATGTGGACCCCAACACAAAGTGATGTCACTTTGTGGTGGGATCCACATCATTTCAATCAATAAGAGAAAGGGTAATGTTCACCTTCTTTTAAGGAGGGTGAACAAAATTGCACTCATAATCATCCAATCCCATATAACTGCCACATAATGTTCAGCAACCTCCTCCCAGTAGTGGGCAATTCCTAATCAGCTATTCCTTAGATAGTTATCGTAAGCAATTACAGGGGTACGTAAATCCTCAAATCCCGCAAATTGGTAGCACACTATTTGCGAACTACCATCTGCTGGTGCCACAAAAAATACAAGTTTTCGGCTCGTATATGTTACGAGTGTGCAAGTTTTTTACAATAGTCACAATTTTAAAGGGAGTTTCGTTAGCTTAACAGGAGCTTTCTCAAGTAGCTCAGCTCCATTTTATGATTGCCACAAAGTAATTTGTAGAAGTTGCATTTGACAAGCTCCCAAAGTTCATATATAGACATGACAAAATGAAGTAGAAAAACCATGTTTTATTTAGTGATGATGGAAAAGAGGCCATAGGGTTTGCACTAGATATTGAACAAATTATGAAGTACTTAACTTTAACTCACAAGTATCTCATTTTCTTCTATTTCATCTATTAAGTTGATTTTTGTATAACTCTCTCCCCTCGCTCCCTTTGATGTTCAGGAAAATTTTGAAATGGTTGCAAGCCTTACATGATGTTCGTTATTACCATGAAAACCTGCTTAATGGTTTCTACTTCAATACCGATTTTGAATTTTAATGTCCAAGTTCAATTTACAAACTTAAATGTTGGACGTAATGTTTTTCCTCCTTTTCGTCAACACAACGAACTTATTTTTTTGTACTGTCTTCAATTTTTTTGATATGGTTTTAGGTTATAAAATTTGACCCAAAAATAAAAGTTCACTAAAAAATTAAAAAAACCCAACAAATTTAACTTCTAAATAAGACATCCGAGATCTTGTTCTCTGTTTTCTATTACAAGCAACTTATAAAAAATTTTGTCTAGCACTTTAGTCGGAAGATTGCTTATTTGGATCACTGACCATCAAAACAATTTTTGCATCTCTAGTTCTTTACTTTTCTCTTGTGACAAAAGACAAGCTTATTTCATAAATAATCATCCTGCCTTAAACAACGGGGCGGAAATTCATACTCTTTCAAAAGATTTACTCCATCAAGTTGCAATGCCAAAATACATTTGACAAATAAGTGACTTTGAAAAAGTTCAAAAATTGGCATAAACGTGTGGGCTATGGTGATTACTTATGGAATGATTTCCAACAAAATTAGGAGACTCACAAGAATAAATCTACTTCTCTTTCTTGATTTTCACATGAATGCCGTGAAACATCACAAGGCAAATGTAAGTAGATTTTAATTTGGACAAGGAAATGTAAGTTTATTGTGTATTGACTTGAATATATAACAATCTTCATTTTCAAAGTACTTGAAGAATCAAGGAGACTGAACGTAATGACCACCTAATATGTGAAAAGCTCCAGAAGCTCTTCCCTAGTTTTATTACTGTATATACTATGAATACGAGGTATTTGACACTACCAATCTACTCTCATGGGAGTAAGTTTTTTGAATTTTGTTGGTAAAAATTGACATTTTGATTCCATTCTCTACATGTTTTTATGTTAGATTCAGTGAAAGCAATGAAAAGCAATTGGAGAGTGGCACATATGCAATAAATTGAACTGGAAAGATAGTTAAGAATATTTGAGGTTAAACCCTATTGCAAAATAATGTAATCAAAACATAATGAAACTATTGCATGAAGTAATATGCTAACATTGTGTTGTGCCAACTTGCAGTTTATAGAGAAGAATTTATAAGGGAAGTTACAATTTGTGGTGGATTTGCTGTTTGGACATGAGATATTGATGGTTTAACTTACTTCAACCTCTATCTATATCGACTATGGTGCCTTGATTTGCATGTTATTATGCTTTGGCTAATAAGCAACTTGGATCTGGATGTTATTATGCTGTGGCTAATATATACACTTATGATGTGTACAACATTTACAATATAATGAAACGTCAAATATTATTCACTACCTCTCCAGTTTAGTTTATTGCATATTATGCCCCTCTCCAATTGCTTTTCATTGCTTTAAGAAGTAAAGTTTTGACCAACAGAGAAAACTGTAGATTGGTAGTGTCAAATGTCGTGTACTCATAGGGAACAACTTCTAGAGCTTTTCACAAATTAGGTTTTTGTCATCTTGCTCAGTCTTCGTACCTTGCTTCTTCAAGTACATTGAAATGAAATTATTACATTTTTTAAGTAAATAAACAATAAACTTCCTACCTTTCTTTTCATTGTTCAAATTAAGAATCCACTTAGATGTGTCTTGTGATTCTTCACGGCATTGATGTGAAAATCAAGAAGAGATGTAGATTTATCCTTATAAGTTTCCGAATTTTGTTGAAAATCATTCCAAAAGTAATCACCATAGCCCACGCATTTATGCAATTTTTAAACTTTCTCAAAGTCACGAGTTTAATAAACATATTTTGGCTCTTTAACTTGATGGAGTAAATCTTCTAAAGGAGTGTATGATTTTCTACCCCGTTGTTTAAACTGGGATGATTATATACAAAATAAGCTTCTCTCTTTAATCATGACGAAAGGAAAGAACTAGATATACAAATAGCAAAAACGAATGCAAAAATGATTAAATTAGTTGAATGATCAGTGATCCAAATAAGCAATCTTCTAACTGACAAGTGCTAGACATAATTCTGAATAATCGGTAAGTCATAGAACAAAGAGAACTAGATCACATTTAGCAGTTAAAATCAGTTGGTTTACTTTTATAGTTCAGTGACTTTATATATGCTTAGGTCAAATTTTTTAACTAAAACCAAACCAAACCAAGTCAAGCCTTGTATCTCAAATCTTTTTTTTTTTACCAAAAATCTCGATTGAAAAAAAATACTAATAATGAAAATATGACAAAAAATAAGTTGGTTGTGTAGACATCCCATTTGAGCTCTAAATAAATAAATGGAGGGAAACCATTACCTCCAAGGCTCCAACATTTTAAAAGTTCATAAACCAAACTTGAGACATTAAATTCAAAATTGGTATTGAACCAGAAACTAGAAAGCAGGTTTCCATGATAACATCATTTAAGGCCTGCAACCCTTTCAAAACTTTCATGCACATCAAAAGGGGTGAGGGGGAAAGAAAGTTCAATGTATAGGGCTCGTACTAGACATTCAACGAATTATAAAGTACTGTACTTTAACTCACAAGTATCTCATGGTTTTTGTTACTTTATTTTTCCATGTGTATACATTGAAACTTTAGGAGCTCATCAAATGCAAAACATCCACAAAATTCTTTAGGGGAAAAAACATCAAACGAAGATTGAAGCACGGATACTCTATTTTGGCCTCCGTATCGCGTACCGTACGTGTATCGGATACGGATACGTATCCGATACGTTTTTTTTAGAGTATCCTATTTTTTATTTTATTTTTTGGTATTCGGATACGTTCAGATACGTTTCGGATACGCGCGGGGGTAAATATGTTATTTTTTAAAATATATGGGCCAAACTACAATTAGGGCTAGATATATGTTTCTTCTCCCTATCGATCAGAAGCAAAAAAAACAAAAGAAAAATACAGAGAGAGAAGGCGATTCCTCTCTGTGGTCTACTGGTCTCTCTCTCTCTCTCTCTCTCTCTCTCTCTCACACTTGTAAGTCTCTCTCTCCGCTCCTCTCTCTCGTCTCCCTCTTCTCCCTTGCCTCTCATCTCTGTCGCAATCTCTCTCTCTCTCGTCTGTCTTTTTTTTTATAAAAAAAACAGTAGACTGAAACCCTTATTGTTTTTTTTTTTAAATAATACATGATGGGTTCTATTGTTACTTTAATCATTAATTGAATTTTAGGAATGAAAAATTATATATATATATATATATATAATATTTTTTATTCAATTTTATATTCAATGTATCCCCAACATATCGTATCCTACTTTTTGAAAAAATCACGTATCCACGTATCCGTATCGTATCCGTGCTTCTTAGCTTGCGAGCTGTTAACATCTAGGAGCTAAAAAACTGTAAACTCACTGTGCTGCCTAGATATGGGCATCATTTCGAGTTCTGAAGTATCATCCGAACCAACTACATCATAGAACTTCTTGAATAAAAGGTCCCTACAAAAAATCAAGTTAATCAGGCATCGACAACTGTGGGATCGGAGCGCATTTGTATTAAAATACAAATGTGAACTAATCACATTTGCAGTACAATTTGTCTTCAAACATATAGCTATTGATATCCGATCAACATGATTTTTTGCAGAAATATTTACCCCTTGAGATCTACACTCTATATTTAAGGAAATGGAGGGTGGATTGGAGATGCCTTAAAGTGAACGAATGAGATCACATTTTTGGACTTGGGGTGGTACCAGAATGAAGGCAGCAACAGGGAGCATGCACCCATCATGGTGGCTGCACTGCAATAATGAAGAAATGCCAACACAGTGTAAACAGACGCAAGCATACAACTGTCCTTTAAAACAATAAAGTTTTGGCTAGTATAGAAATGAACCTAGGCTTGCTGCGCCTCGTTCGGCATATGAAAAAAAAAAAAGTTGGCTTTTATGCTTAAAAATGATGCTTTTTCAACATGCTTTTGAAGCACAAAAGCTAGCTCTTTTTTTTGGTCAAAGCGAGGCCTTACTCTAGATTGTTTTTGTTAGATCTGGGGCACGACAACTTTTTCCATATCAAAGATATATCCTTACGAAGTTCTTCCAATTTATTGATTGGCATTAACCCTAGATCCTTGCCCCTGAGAAATGAATCAGACCAACGCAGATCTGGTAGTTGACAATCGTTCAGACTTTGTAAAGTTGATGGTGAAAGTGGATGATCAAAGACGATGACAGTCAACAAAAGCTCAAGCTGAGAAAGTTCGATAGCACCGGCGTCGATGGCGTCAATGTGGTAAGTACTGAAACAAAGTGAGGCTGTGGGGACAAGAGAGAGAGAGAGAGAGAGAGAGAGAGAGCTCCAACGGGCCCACTTGGCAGGGGGAGAACGGAGGGAGTGGGAGAAGGAAGAATGGTCTTTGTCATTGGGAGAAGGATGACTAGTCTTTGTTAGTGGGAGATGGGGTGGGGGGGCGCTTATCCCTCTCCAAGGATCTTAGCTAACACCACCTCTGATCCTAGAAAGCATATAAGATGAAAAGAAAATATTCTAGAGTACACAAACGCAAAGAACAAGAACTAAAAGCCAACAAAGGGCTTGTTTGGTTCTCCTTGCTTATTGCTTATTTGCGTGTTATTCAAAAAATAAGCAAAGAATCAACACACAAAATAAGAAACTACTTGCAAAACGTCTTTGCTTATTTTTGCATGTACTTATTTGACTAATTTTTCAATAATCAGCAATAAGCAAATCAGCTGCAACCAAACAGGCCCTAATTAGTTAACTATAGGTAATAGGACCCCAAAAGATGAGGTGCATAACTTTCTCAGCCTTCTTTTCATTCAAGTTCACCTTCTCCCCCAGCTCCACCCAACTTATATCACTGGCATTGCCGAATTTTGACTTGGGTCTTGCCAGAGAAGCATTCTTGCCATCATCATCCCTTTAGAACTCTACTCTCTCATTCCGTGAATTGCTAGCTCCGACGAAAAATCCTGCTCATATGCCTCAAGCTCATAGCATTCCTAATGACAATTCAGCGGTCTATGATCCGATAGTTGGGTTAACGGATTGAAAGTGACGGGAAAACAGAGATTTGAAAGCATTTTGCGAATTGGAATTTTCGTCCTCCAGCTAGGCAATCTGTTAACGTGGGTGTTTGGCAAAGATTATTTGCCCAGCTCATATATTAAGGATTCTCCATAATGCATTTTGGTCACTATGAACATGTCTAGGTTTCAATTTCATCCCTATAATTTAAATTTTTTCAATTTTGTACTTGATTTTTCATTTCATTGTTGGCTTTCCATCAACTAAATGACGCAACCTGGTGACATGGTTAACGGAAGCTAATGTGGCGCTGATGCAGTACAACTAGGGGCCACCTCAATAGAACAAACTTACACATACTCCCTAAACCACAACCCACCCAAATGCCCATGGATGGTCCCCACCCCCCTGCGGCCCCTTCTTCCCAGCGCACGCACGCATGAAAATTGAAATCAAGATGATATCTTATGATCTCAATCAATATGAAACGACAACTTCAGCATGCCTTTTCCCACGCGCGTTTCCGCCTATATTGTTTCTAGATAAGAATGCTCTATCCTATATGTACAAGTTTATCCCAGCTAAATCCGTAAATCGTAGTATAAAGTAAATCAATAGCATGAACTGCAAGTCACATGTTCCATTACAAAGCATAGGCATGAGAGCGACATACAGAAAACACAAAGAGGGAGTGTCAAGTGTGTACCTTAAAAAGAAAATGTTCGTATTGTTTCTATATCCCATAGATAAGCTATAGCCTAAAAACATCATGTTGAAGGTGCCCTGACAATGGTGTCCTCAATCCCAATCCTACAAATACGAAAATTCCGGAACTGTTCAGCAGCTGAATTTCAACAAGAATAAAGCCTGAAAGGAGATTATTGTACAACACCTATTGTCTCAAAAGGCTCTCCGCTTCAGTTCCACAGGGGAAATAGAGCACCATCAACCAGGTGCTCCCACTCCCTCCCTCCCTTCCTCGTAGGGATGGTCGTTTTGTCCGATCGGACCCTTTCTACTGTATTTTCTAGAACCGCGGGAGTAGTTCAACTGCCTTGATCTCAAGTTCATACCATGAGGACTCTAGTCACTCACCACATTGTTGAATCTTGAACAAATTACATTTTTGACTAATAGTTCAAAAACCTTGTAGAAATTTTAGAGCATGTCTGTCATGAATCTCTCTCTTCTTTTTTGCATTCAAAGGGCGTATCATATGTTATGTGTACATTATTGAAGAGAGGTACCTGAAAGGTCAGTCATTGTGTGGACAAGTATTTTAGCGGATAAGCCTAGTATGAAGAACCAAATATTCACATTCCTCCATTTAAATGAATTTTTGCCCCGCCGTTTCACTAGCACCCAGAAACATAGGGTCGGTCATATGACTCAGATCAGTTAGTCCTTGAGTTGATCACCGCAGGGGCCATGAAGAATTTATTTTATACGATGGCCACGGTTTTGCACCACATGGCCATTAACGGTTATAACACGTGTTACGAGTGTGCGAAAGACTATTTTTAAAATTTGTTTCAAGAGTGTTATATTTCCCGAAATCGTTTTAAAAAAAGTGGTCATATCGATCAAAAACTCCCTACATATGCACACTACTAACCCACTACTACGACATTTTGCAAAGAGAGACAAACGGGGGGAGAGAGAGAGAGAGAGATACCTGATCGGAGCACCGCCGCCAGCGATGATTGGGTTCCCGGAGTGATGACGAGCGAGAGAGAAGGAGAGGGAGGGAGAGCCGAGTGGTCGAGAGAGAGAACCGGGGCTGGGGTGAGTGTAAAAACCCCGGCATTGTGAGGGTTTCATCGCGAATCGGTGAGATCGAGTGAGGAATTGACTGAGTGAGGGTTTCATCGGGTGAATGAGGGTGAGACCAAGGCGTGGAGGATCGGAGATTTGAGAGAGAGAGAGAGAGAGAGAGAGAGAGAGAGAGAGAGAGAAACGGCAGGGAGGATTGGGACGATTTGATCGCCTTGGAATGAGGGTGTTGGTTGAAACGCACGCAGAAGGGGTTTGAGAGAGAGAGAGAGAGAGTAAAAGAGGAGAGAAGATTCAGTGTTCCCAACTCCCGATTGCTCAGTGTCTCTCAAACAGAAAAATATATCAACGGCTCAAATTTTTCAACGGCTATTTTTTTCCAACCCCCTATAAATGTGTGAAATGAGAAAAAATTAGTGTGCACCAATTTCTTTATATTTCCTCCATCACCTTCCAAATCAAAAAAATTAGGGAAACATGAGGTTAAGGCAAAATTTATACCAATATACTATAAAAATGTAGTTATCTAAAATAAAGTCAAGCTCTCTTTTTAACTCTCTCCTACGTGAAATTTTCTCATTTTTTTGAAATCTTTTTATTCATTATTCTACATTTTTTACAAAAAGGTAATATACATACTATATTTTATTTTGCTTAAAAAGGAAACTAAGTTCAATAACAAATACTCCTTGAAATCTCTCTATTTTCTTAATTCTTTTGTTTTTTTATTATTGTGGTATTTTCTTAATATTTTTGGAGAAAATAGCGTAAATTTCAAGAGCCATATGTGCTAATTCACTGTTGCACGGGACGATAGGAAAAAAGTTCATATTTTTTTCCCTTTCCCGTGCATAACGCTAGTTTTTTTCTCCTGCACCAAAGTCCAGACCTCATCTAAAATGGCCACAAGGAAGACTCTTAAAAAGGTTCGAAAGTTGCCCAGGAAAATACAAGCAGTTCTTTGGCCAACCATACCAAATTACGCCAGTGTTTTTTGATGGCACATAGAGGAGTTGGCTTGAGATTTAGGGGTATGCTCCCTCCGAGAGTTTCAGGTTTAATTTAGCATGTAGAGGGGTGGGCTTGAGATTTAGCATCTCTTAGGCCTCTTGGGGCACTCTGACCCCCACACACAAGCATGTGAAATGCCTGTGGAATGAGCTATAGAGATTAGCCCGAGGTACACGGAAGCTTGCTCGGGACACCCTTCATCACCCAAAGAAAAAGGGCTTGAAAGCACATCCATGTAATATAGCTGCCAAAAAAAAAAAGAACTTGCACCCAAAACTACTTGGAAGTATGAATCATGCCACGAACACCTTACAACTGCCTTATTTGACTACTGTAACCTTTGAAATTCCATGGACATCCGTATTAAACACATAGTTCTATATGAGTTTATGTACAAACATGAATAGAAACACATCCATGAGAACTTATTACAAGGCTTAGTATAAAATATAATCGTCGATATCGGCAAAAAGAAAAAAAAAAAAAGAAAAAAAAAAAAAGAAACAGGAAAGTTTCATTAGTTTCTTGCTCTTCTAAAACAAAGCTGCCATAGAAGTTGATTTTGCGCAGCAAGGTATCATAGAAGGAAGTTCCTCAAACCGACATGGTCAGAGCCTATATTAGTTGGAAGGCTGTGCTGCCAAATACTATTTCCCATCGTTATTGTCCCCGCCATACTGTGTAGAGTTTCCATTCCAAAAGGCATTTCGGAACCAATCTGGAATGGAATGTCAGAGCAATTCCTGAGCTCAGATCTGAAAACGGGGTTCAAACAGACAGAAAGCATATGTTCGACTTGACTGGTCTCGGGCTTCTATGTAGCCTTCACTTTATTCAGCCAGCGTTAGACCTGTCCAAACAAAGAGAGGAAACTCAGGAAAGAATCAATGGTAACCCGTTGATCATTTTCAATGAAGAGCACATATTAATCCTATTCAACATTTCAACACAATGAGCTTTGGCTTGGATGGGTGACACAGTAAATTTCTAGTAGAAATGTTTGATGCATCTACTAGTACTCTACTTATTTGTTACAATCAATTTTAGTTAAAATACTGGTCCAATAACTAGTGTAGAATCTGACGGACACATTCGTGTGCATGTCATGTGTGTGGTGGGCGTGGGGGAGTGTGTATGGGCGCGCATGTGCATGGTGTTTGTGGATACCAAATGAATGTACAAATGCAAACAGTAACCTAACCCCAACCCTTATCTTCCCAATAAAAAGTTAAGCATACAGGTGTGAAAATGTCATAAGCAGCATTTGTCCATCGAGAAAATAAGGGTAGTTAGATGTTAGCTCACCAATGGACTTGGAATAAGCCTCGCGAAAGGAAGAGTACTTGGATAGCTGGATGTTTGTAACATTTTGAACCCTCCAGAAATCTTCGCCATGTGGTCACTCTATTTTCTGGTGGAATTTGTCAGGCATATTCCATACCGTTAGATCTTGTAGGTTTCTGAGGTGTTGAATCCCCAATGGAACCATTTCTAGTTTCTCACAGGCTGCAATATCTAGCCCTCTTAGCTCAGGCATTGATCCTTGCTCCATTCTTACGCTCTTCAATTGTCCTAACATGAGGAGGCCAAGCTTTTTCAGCCTGGGGTATCCTCCATCATCGCAACATAACTACTTCCCTGCGTAAGCATCGCGGAGTTCAAGAACCACCAAGTTTGGTAATCCTTGAAGTGCTTTCAGTGGATCGTCATTCAGATTGGAGTATTGGAGGACTAACTTTACTAGGTAACTGAGGGAAGTGATCCGTTTAGGCAAATTCGGTAATTTGCACTTAAGATACAGGCGTTGATAAACCGCGGAGGTGTTGAGAGAGAATCAAGATGGAGAAGGGGTTCGGTTGTTCTTATGGACACCATGTATAAAGCGGAAAGGTGCTTTAATTTCTCTAAAGCATAACATAGGTCCATCCCGTTCTCTCTTGTCAGTTGCAAGATTCCCAATCTCCTTAGCTCAGTTAGCTTTCCAAACTCTCTCACCATATCACCGTTCCCATTCACTTCTACATTTCCTAACTTTTGTAGCTTTGTCAATCCTCCTATGCCTACTGGAAGGCTCATGCCGTGTGTAAGGGGAAAAAGAAATGATGAATGAAACCTATTGCCATATCCTCGCAACTGGAAAAGATGTTTTAACTTCAATATCCCATGAGGCAGGGTTGATATGGGAGTGTATTTGAGATCTAGTATTTTTAAGTTCTCGAGCTTTCCAATGGACTCTGGAAGCTCTGCTATCATCGTGCTCCTCAAACTCAAGTATCTTAAGTGAATCATTTCGGACAGCTCCGGAGGAAATTCGAAAAGCCGCGTACCATCAAGCTCCAACAACCCTAACAATCTAAAACCCTTAAAAAAGGCCTTCCCCAAAGATATTGAAGGCGCAAAAACCAAAAGTGATCTGAGGCTAGGAAATCTCATGTCCAGCGGGAGCTCCTCACAACTGTCATGAATTGCCATTCAACGAATCTTCTCATCGAGTGACATTCTTTTATCATTCAGTTTCAAAACAAATGACTCATGTTGGAACATTTCCAAAATATGTAATGGATATTAAATGTGAATATTGGTGAACGGTTTTAATCCAAAAGGTGTGTCTATTCAGGTTATATGAATGAACATGTTTATTGGATTTAAAGGCAAAAGATGTGTCTATTCAGGTTAAATGAATAGACATGATCTAATTAAAAGGTATGACTATTAGGATCGCATGAATAGACATGGCTATTATGAATAGACATGATTATTGTGATTAAATCAAGAGATGCGATCTTTGGCTAACAGTCATGATCTTTGCCTATAAAAGGTAAAGGGTTCTACCAATTTGAGGGGACAGAATCAGAACCCATTCTGATTGTTGTTTCTCTCTAGAATTATCTCCTACGATTATACTTAAGAGGCTCGCAAAATCCAAAGGTATTCGGGTCTCTCTTCGTTTGTGCATAACGCAGTTAGACAACAGTTGGAGACTGGGCTTCATTTTATCTTGGAGGCGGCTTCGCTGTAACCCGGTGCACACCAGATTCCCTTGAATTGGTGGGGGCGAATATCGTCTTAAGGAAAGCGACATCGTAACGTGACTTGAAGCATCTCTGTTTATCTACTTTCATCGGCTACGACGACTTTTGCACCAACAACTCATTCATGGATTTCAATTGGATAATTCCGCGCATAACATCATGCACGCGACAAGTCCTACCCCTGTTGAAGTAGTCTATTTGCACTACTTGAATCATACTCCTACTAACAAGTTCATTTAGGTATTCCTCTGCAGCCTCTTCCATGGTGAGGCCTCGCTTCTCTTTCACAAATCTTTCAACAACCCACAGCCGAATTATTTTCATCCGTTTGATTAAATAATCCTCCGGGAAAACACTCAAGTACAAGAAGCAACATTTAAGGTGATATGGTATGTCTTGGTAACTTAGTAGAAGTATTCTTTCAAGACTTTGAAGGCTGGTGTTACTCTTCATCTCAGAATAAAGGCTGTCATGCACTCTCATCCATTACAAAACATGTTTATCCTTGTTAGACAACAAGCTGCCTATTGCCACAATTGCTAGCGGCAACTGCCCAGACTTCTTCAACATACTTCTAGAAAGCTTTCATACAAAAGAGTTTCCAATCATCTTCCTCTGGCAGAGGTTGGAGACGGTAAACATGACTGGATATTTCTATAGAGGTTGCTACGTCACTTATTCGCGTAGTGAAAACTATTACAACATCTTAGAGTGAACGCAAATTGGGGAACGCAAATTTTATTATTTCCCAAGCATTTGTGCTCCATACATCATCAAACACAACTATGTACCTCTTTTCTTGTAAATATTCCTTTAGCTTGCTCACCACTTGTAATTCGCCCATTGTATCAAATCCCTCTGGAATTCTCTCCTTTGTTTCTTCCAACATCTCCTTTAAGGCAGATCGTAGAAGCTCCGCTGCTGTAAACGACTTTGAAACAGTTATCCAAGCACGGCAATCAAAGTACTTCTTAACAACTTGACTATCATAAGCTTTCTTCACCAGAGTAGTCTTCCCCACACCACCCGACCCCACCACATAGATAGCAGTAAGATTCCTCTCTCCTTCTAGAAGCCAAGAAATCAACTCACGTTTGGGAGTCTCAATTCCCACAACATCAGCTTCGTCTATGAAGAGAGTGGCATGTCGAAGATCATGCCACGTGTTCAATGTAGAAGACAAACTTGTGGCGTCGTCAATCCTTCTAAGTTCTAAACGAAAATGCATTCCGTCTTTTGGAAATATCCTTGACCTTCGTCTTTACGTCCTCTATCTGTCCCGCTAAGCGGTGTCGGGTCCTCAAGTGGCGAATATAGTGAAAGAATCTTGGAAGAGAGAGGACGAAATTACCATTCGGCCGCCCCGGTTGAGATGGCAGTGACAAGCGCAAAGAGAACTCGTCTAGGATGTCCTCGGTATCATGGGCTAAGTCTCTCACTTGGCTTACCTACGTTTTGACTCCTTTTTCTGTTTCAGTTCTTGATTCGGCATCCTGCAGGAAAGATATCATGCTTTCCAAATCATCACGTAACTCACTAACTCCCCTCCTAACTCCGCCAAGGAATTGAGCTTCTTCTGCTAGAAGGGTTGCCAATTTTTCCACCACCACCTTCACTGCTATCATGGCCATGTCAACCCTTTTCAAAATGGTAATTTTTTCCCCTGGTAATGGATAGGTGTTGGGGACTGATGAAGATGAGATCGGTGAAATTAAATAGTTAAGTCAAAGTCTTGCCAGTTGCTCACCAGCTACTTTTCAAATAATTAAAAAGTCCTATAGCCTAAGTGACATTAACAATGACTTTTCGAAAACAATCCCAGTGGTAACTAGAAATTCCAGCTACCTTTCACCTTATAAGGTGTTAATCATGCCTTGAACTAGAAATTCCTAGCTGAATTGTAAAGAGGCAGTTCCTAAATTGGGAGCTACCCAGGAGCTATACTTGGCCAAAAAAAATAAATAAATAAATAAACGCAAAGTTACGGCATAGAAAAAGAGGCTTGAAAATGAATATATTAATAAGGGCAAATTTTCGTAGTAGTCCCTGTAGTTTTACGGTTATCTCACTTTCATCCCTCTAGTTTCAAAGTGCTCGAATTTCGTCCCTGTAGTTTGTTTTACGTTCCAAATTGGTAAAATCGTTAACGCCGTTAACGAAACTAACGGAAAAAAAAAATAAGTGTTCCAATTTTCAATTGTTTGAACTGGTGCGAAGATCTTATTTTTATGATCATTTTATCCTAAATAGTCGTAATGAATTTTTAGCTCTAAGGTCTTTCAACGAGCACCTGAAGACTCCTTATTTAGTTTCAGTGCTCTCTTAGGGTGCTCATTGAAAGGCCTTAGAGTCAAAAATCCATTATGACCATTTAAGATAAAATGATCAGAAAAATAAAATATTTGCACCGGTTCAAACGGATTGAAAATTGGAACACTTATTTTTTTTTTCCCGTTAGTTTCGTTAACGGTGTTAACAATTTTACCAATTTGGAACGTAAAACAAACTACAGGGACGAAATTCGAGCACTTTGAAACTAGAGGGACGAAAGTGAGACAACCGTAAAACTACAGGGACGACTACGAAAATTTGCCCTAATAATAATCATCAATAACTAGCCTAGTTTTCACCCTGTTCCACTTAACCTTTTTGGATTTTTTCTTATTCTATTCTTATTCAATTTTTTTCCCTTTAGTTACTTCTACGCTATACACTTTTGTGGAGTATTGATTCGTCTCAACGAGAGCATTCAAAAAAGTAAAATTTTGTTACTTTTAGCCAAATATTTTTGAAAATATTGGATGCAAGACTAAAGCGAATTTTTTTTAAATAAAAATAATACTTAAAAAACTCTCCCAAAAATAGCAATAATGGACTAAAGAGTAATCCCCCTTTATTTTTTTTGCAACTAAAAGCTGATTTTGGTGTTTCGGAGTTTCCTAAAATTAGAAAATAATACCAAAAGCACTATCCTTGTCACCGTGAAGTTTCACTGTGTACTAAGGGAGTGTTTGGGAGCTTATTTTTTGGCTTTTCATTTTTAGTTTTTTAGCTTTTTGCCTTTTTAGATTATGGCTAGAATGTATTTTGTAGTGGTGAGTATGGTCCGGATTGGTTCGGTTTCATACTAAACCAAGAACCAAACCAATACTTACGGATTATGAATTTGGAGAACCAAACCAACCCACAAAAGGCATAAAACCAAACCAATCCACAAAAGGCATAAAACCAAACCATTTAAATACGGTTCGATTTCGGTTTTAAACCACGGTTTGCTTTGAACTAAGTTATTGTCTTCAAAAAATATTTAAAGTACTTAACATTATGAAGATAAATTAAAAAAATACATATATTTAAACCAATTCCATTTGAATTATTAAAACACACTAATATTAACCAACTAATTAAGAGTAGGAAACCAAAAATTGCCTCAAGTCTTAAACTAAGAAAATAAAATTCTGGTAAGTCACTTAAATGAACCAACTAAGAATACCAACTACTAAACATCTTAAGATAGTTTAACCAAATAAAAGGCCAAAAATAATTTCTAAAACTATTGAATTGAAATGACGTAGCAAAAGGGCAATAGTAGCAGCATGGTAGAAACCAACTTGTGATATCACTCTACATCAAGGTTCATATCATTATCTTGACAGTGAAGAAAAATTAAATATTGCAGTGAATTTAATGGAATCAATAAATTAATAAAGTAGTTGACTAAAAGCTCCCATATTTATTGGGTGAATCATAATTAATTTATATATATATATGTATGTGTGTGTGTATGTATGTATTATACGGTTCAGATCAGCTTGGAACCATAACCATAAACGTGAATCCATAAACCAAATCATATAACGCAGTTTCTAATTTTTTTAAACCATGACCAAACCATACTACTAAAAATCCAAACCAAACCCTCCGATTTGAATTGGTTTGGATTGGATTCGCGGTTTGACGGATTTTTGCTCACCCCTAGTACTACTATTTTGAGTATGATAGAGTGTTTGGGAGATTTATGCAGAATGTATTTTGAAATTGTAGTAGTGTTTGGTAAATGATTGTTGAGAATGAATTATGGGTTGCATTTTTACCATATTGCCCTTTGTCTTTAGTATGTTCTTATAACAGGTGTCACTTGCGTTTTTTTTCTTCTTCTTTTTATACTTTATTATTCAATAGTTTTTGTGGGCTATTTATTATTGAAGTCTATTATTCTAAAGTCATGTTCTGTTTTTAATTGCCTTTTTTTTTTGGTTTTTCAGATCCGCTTTTTGCCTTTGGCTGTTATATTATTGCGTTAAAATAATTATTTTTGATATGTAATTTTTTTCCTTTTTTTAATTTTAGGAAGACATTCGATATTTTTATTTGGTATTTTGGAATTAAAATAATAAGACCAATGTTACAAGTAACACTTTAATTTAACGACAAACACAAACATAAATATAAAGAACAATAAAACAAACACGAACACTTAATATTACAAAACATATTAAAGTACAATCCGAAGCCAAAAAAAAACACACACACACACAAACCACACCTACAAGCAGAATGGAAAAAAAAAATGAGGCGAAAGTGGATAAGGAGGGATGGGCAAATCTGGTAAAATGAAGGGAGGATTATGGGTATTTTCGTAATAGACCAAAAAAATGAGAAAATGAGAATCCGAAAAACTCCTCCAATCCAGATTTTGGTTTTTGGCTTCTAAACCCAAAATCCGAAAATCTATTCTCCCAAAATCCATTCTCAACTTCAGTTGCCAAACACTCAATCTGAAAATGAGAATCTAAAATTTTGAAAATTCAGTTGCTAAACACCCCCTAAGTAGAAAGTTGAAAACAAGAGTAGATAACCAGAAGTACATTCATTATCATCATTTCGAAAAGGGTAAATTTTAGATACACCTCCTGTATTTTGGTCATTTTTCAACTACACCCCCTCTACTTCATTTTTAATCACTCACACCCCTTGTACTTGAGACTGGTTTGGAACGGTTAGTATTCCCATCCAAAGTAACGAAAAGACTAAAATACCCATTCATATTCCACTTTCTTTTTTCCCTTTTTTCATTTACGTATTATCCTTTCTCTCTCTAAAAAGCTCTGGTCTTCGTTTGCTCCGATATAGAGAGATAACGCCCCAAGCGTAGGGCTTAATACATCATATGAAACATAATAATCCGGAAGACTGGGATCGTACCCAAGGGAATTATATTATGACTTGGCTCGGATTTGTAGAGTAAGCAAGGATTTCGGCTATTAGGTAGCCAACCGAGTTTTACTTTGAACGGTGGAAATTTAAAAGGCTAAATTGAAAACGAATAAACTAGGAAAAGGATAGGCTAGGTCTAGGAATCACTAGCCCTCATGACTCGAGCTAAATCACATTTCTCACCAATTCACGCGATTTAAAGTATACAATTGTAGGTACCTAAATCGGGAAATAGAAATGGTTTGAAAATCAAGCTAGCTCTAGAACTCATTTGGTAAACACCTCGAGCGACAGAGCTCTAAGTATCACGTGTGGTGAGTAGTCGATGCTCCCACCTACACGTGATCAAAGAGGTTAACACCTCGGTAATTTACCAAACGAATCCGAACCCCACATCAATTTTCAAATCCAAAGATTAAAACTTTATTGGTGAAAAATGCAATTTTTGCCCAAGTCATGGGATGCTAATCATCCCACGCATATCTATGAAGATAAGAGCAAGCAAAAATCTACTTAGCATAATTGAAAAGCAAGACTAGAAGAAAATTAGCTTAAACAATAGATCAGGAACTAAGCAACAACTTTAATTAAAGCAAGAGTAGCAAAAGACAACTAATAAAGGCAGGAAATTAAGAAATAAGTGCTGAAAATGAAGAACAAAGCAAGAACAATTCAAAAAGCTGAAAAGTAATCTAAGCTCCGATCTAGAAAATGTACTACCTCATCTCTTCTAATTGTTTTTCGGATCCCCTTTTACATCATGCCTGGAATATTCCCTGAATATGCCCCTCTAATGCCCTCGGCATCGCTGGCAACGGACATAAGCTAGCCCACTAAGGGGCTCGGCATCGATGTAAAGTAGAAGAGTCCATCGATGCCGAGGCTGGTAAGGACCTGGACCACTAGCCATCTCGGCATCGATGTAAAGAATGAGGGTCCATCGATGCCGAGCTTGATAAGCCTGCTCGCTGCTTTGGCTGCTCGGGCCATGCTTGATCTTGCCCGGGCGTCGCCTGGTCTTGCCTTGGCAATTCTGCTTCTGCCTTGGCGTTGCCTTGGCTTGGTAGTTTCTGCCCGGGCTGCTCCTCTTGCTTTCACAGCATCTTATTTGGATTGCATTTTAAACCTTTCTTTTCCCTTTTCTTTACTTTAATTTATTTAATGAAAATAAGGAAGTACCCCCAATTTGGAAACAATGGCATTACCAGAATTTTGAGATTTCAATCCAATCAAAATGTTGGCCCCCAGCTTTTAGTGTAAAACAGAAAACAGCACACTTTTCTATCGAATAAATTGCTCAAAACATGACCTTAATCTTTGAATAAAACCTTGCAATTTTGAAGTTGCTCTTAGAAAAATTCAAGGATCAATTACGGCCATTTTTTATCTCGAAAATCAATACTTTTTCGAAAAGTGTTTTTTCCATACTTAGACAGATTTTCAGGGGCCGATAGGGTCTTCATTGGTTCCTCGGGTACTTGGACACGCTTGGGCCTTCCATGAAGTCAAAACCTGCCTTATTCACATGATTTACCTGAAAACACTAAAAACAAACCTTACGAGTAATATCAAATAAAAATGACTAAATTAACTATAAAATCAACTATAAATAGATAACTAGCGCACCCTCTATTGCATTATCGGGTGCTTATCAGTTCTGCAATGGTGGAGAGAGAAACGTAAAATCGTGAATCATCTGCTTCAAAGAATAGAAGATTGTGTTCGGTACGTTGATAGCCCCAAAATCTTCTAGGTTTTTGTTCGTTTCTGGTACTTTGATAGCCCAAAATCGTCTCGGTTTTTATTCATTTATGGTACGCTGATAGCCCTAAACCTATGCATGCAAGGTATTTTAAGAAATAAAAACAATACTTTGTTCATTTACTAAAATCTGTCACCCTTTCTTTGAAAAATCACAACTTATTCATATAAGGTCCAAAAATACTCAAACCAGCGCCCAAACTTGCGTAACATCCATGTGTATCTACTGTAAAAATTGAAAGATTAGTTATCAACCAAACATTCTCCAAATTTCAAAAGAGCAAGCTGTTCTACAGAAAAACAGGGCAGCCAAACATGTCTTCGTAGAAAATCCATAACTAATTCATTTCAACTACAAAAATATTGAAACCAACACTCAAATTTTCATAACGTAAATTATTATTCTCAGTAAAAATATCAGATTCATAACTTAATAGGATAGTTTCCAGAAATAAAAAGAAGATGGCTCTGCCAGATTTCGAAACATGTGCATCAGTCCATATTCCGAAAATCATAACTAATTCTGTGTTGATCGGCTTTGCATGTTCTTGGTATCAAAATCTTCTTCTTTAAACGTACTCTAAAAGTTATGAAGACTTCTAAACTTAAATCATAGCAAAAGGTTTCTCAAAATAAGAATTTGTGATGGTCCAGAAAGCTGTCAGGAAAGTTTAAGGAGTTACCGGCAAGAAAATAAGTTTTCCGACGAGAGAATGGTGACGGGAGGTGGTGGCTCGTGGTGGAACTGAGGTGGGGGGTGGAAGAACACGATCCTCCTCCTCCTCTTTCTTCAAATTTCGTAGCTCCCTCCCTCAAAAAATAAAATACATGTTTGACTAGTTTTTACCAAGATGATAAAAAAATGTTATAACCAAATATATTTACACATGCATGAGTGTACTTCTAGGTGTCAAATTGGCCATGTCACGTGTCTATAAGCGTGACATGTTTCCTTGCATGCGCAAGTGGTCCCAAACGCCCTAGCGCACGCGTAGCCGAGAAGCTGTCCGGGTTTCGGTGTCAAAAAAATATGAAATTCGCACAGTACCCTAAATAAATTATTCTAAGAATAACCCCATTCTCGGAATTTCAAGGAAAAATCTAGAACACAGAGATTTGAAATACCTGGCCTATGTTCGTGACTCCGTCTGCGACCAATAATTAATGGTAGTATCATTGTACTAATATTTTTAACGTGAGGGCTCTCACAGTATATATAGGATGTAAATGGGTTTGGAGGGCCATTTGGTCTCAGAAAAGATGTTTTAGAAAGGAACCAGCCAACAATCCAGTACCTGCTTTTTCATTATTTTGGACGGAAATACTGACAGTTCCAAACCAGTGTTAAGTACAAGGGGTGCGAGTAATTAAAAATGAAGTAGAGGGGGTGTAGTTGAAAAACGACCAAAGTACAGGGGTTTATCTGGAATTTACCCATTGGAAAATGTGGAGTAAGATGAAAATACACGAATTACAAAATAAATAAGAACCATATATATCACTGTTAAATAACTTACCATGGAATCATAATTCATGTAGGAATAAATTTTGGGTTCAAGTCTCTCATCTATTTCCGTTTGTATTTTGCTTCTCTAATTCATATTCCATTTCGATTAGATAATTGTATCCCTACATGCCAGACAAGGTTGCACGTGAGCAAAAGTGTTGAGTAGTTTGACATAAATTATTGAGCTCATTTCCGTTATCTTAAGTTTCCGTTATCTTAAATTAACTAGATGTAATTCCGTCTGTTATGCATACGCTAATATAGGTAGTGTATGGGTGCTCCAATAATGTGGCTAAAGCATTTGTTTAGGTGTATAAAATTACAGATATATAGATGCATATATACACATCAAGTAAAGTGGTCCTCACTCACTCTCAAGTGCTGTTGAGAAGGGCCACCCACAAATACCAATTGAGGGAACGTTGTAGCGGAAAAACAACCAGATATCATTCTAACAAATGGGTTCTTGTCCACAATGTCAAATTATATCGTAATCATATTCCGATATGATATGTATGACATTATATGATGTGATTTCCTTGATCCCCTTGATTTCATTTTGATTGTAATTGATTCCGATTGTATTATAATTAGAATGATTTTCTATTCATAGTTAGGCGTTTTCCGCTCTATAAACAGAGGTCTCATTATGTACTTTTATTATCGAATTCAATTGAATGCAATACATTATTCTCATTTCCTTTCGTTCTTTCACATGGTATCACAGAGCTCCGATTCTTAACCTAACTTCTCCACCGTCATCCTCTTTCAGAACCAAATCAGTCTGTTCTCCACTTCAAGGTTCCCTCACAAATCAACTCCACCACTGAATCCCACGTCTTCGTGTTTAACCAAAACCCACTGTTCAGAATTTCCTATCAAACTACCGTCTGCCATCGTCACGGAGCAAGCAAACTACTTTTGCTAATTACTGAAATCACCAACTACTGACTTGATTTATCAACAGCATCCAAACTCCCTTCGTCCAAAACCATCTGTCAGCCCTATCATTGCAACCATATCCAAATAGCTAGTTTATTACACCCACTGCCTAACACCTCCCGTGGCACAAATCAGGTACACCTTCCATCTCGTTTCTTTCCCATGGAGCAATCTGATATAACCCCATATCTCCACTGCATTATGGAAGGTCTCAAACAGTACCCTCCCTTGGCTCACTTTACAAAAAGTGAACTGCCATCTGTCTTTGCGAACCAAATCAGTCTGTTCTCCACTTCAAGGTTCCCTCACAAATCAACTCCACCACTGAATCCCACGTCTTCGTGTTACACCAAAACCCACCGTTCAGAATTTCTTATCAAACTACCGTCTGCCATCCGTCACGGAGCAAGCAAACTACTGACTTGATTATCAACAGCATCCAAACTCCCTTTGTCCAAAACCATCTGTCAGCCCTATCATTACACCCATATCCAAATAGTTTATTTCACCCACTGCCTATCCAAATTACCACCACCGCTTATCGTTCGAATCCCAATCTCGCGACCCACGAACACCTCCCGTGGTACAAATCAGGTACAAATTCCGTCTCGTTTCTTTCCCATGGAGCAATCTGATATAACCCCATATCTCCACTGCATCATGGAGGTCTCAAACAGTAACCTCCCTCGACTCACTTTACAAAAAGTGAACTGCCATTGTCTTTGTGAATATTCTCTCCAAATGTGGTATTTTATCCTAGTTTGGTTTGCCATGATTGCTGCCACAGCTACATCTTCCTGGTTCTTTGATTCCGCATGTTGTAATCATATGACGTCCAATTCTGCCATTTTCTCCTCTAAGTCGCATGCCTCTCACACTTTAGCCATCCAAACAGCCGATGGTTCTCACATGCATGCCAGTCATGTCAGTCATATCACCACTTCCACCATATCTCTATCTGATGCATATTTGATTCCTAAACTTACATTGAATTCAATCTCTGTTGGTCAATTGTATGAACTTGGGCTTAACGTTATCTTTTCTGCTACTGACTGTCATGTGCAGGATCCTCAGATAGGTAAAACTCTTGGGATAGGCCGTAAAAGCCAGACGCCTGTATCAGCTCATCAATCTTCATATTCCATCTCAGTTCTCATCTCTCAATTCTGAACCTCCGACCCATTCAGTGAGTCAATCACAATGTTCGTTTACGTCTATTTCTTCTAATTCTCTTGGTATGTGGTAATCTAGATTGGGTAATGCGTCCTTTGGTCAAATACGTACCCTAGTTTCAAGTGGACATTTAGGATCTGTCAAAGATGAACATGTGGATTGTCTCTCTTGTCAACTTGCTAAACAACCAGCGTTGCCGTTTCCTCGGAGTGACTCTTTCTCCTCTCCTTTTGATTTAATTCACTCTAATATCTTGGGACTTCACCAAACACCATCATGGGTGGATCTAAATATTTTGTTATTTTTGTAGATGATTATTCTCATTTTATATGGTTATATCTCATGAAAAATAGATCCGAATTACAATATATTTATTATGATTTCTCTAAATGGTTCAAACTCAATTTTCTTGCCCAATCAAAGTTTTTCGTGCTGATAATGCCATGAACTATAAAGAAACGGAATTTTGAAATTTTCTTCACCAAAATGGAACCTTGTCCTAGCACATCTCATCAAAATGGTCGCGTTGAGCGTAAGCATAGACACATTCTAGATATTGTCTGTGCCCTTCTTATAGATGCCTCTTGTCCTGAGCGACTCTTGGGGGGGGGGGGGGGGGGGGGGGGGGGGGGGGGGGGGGGGGAAGCTGCTCTTACAGCTATCTATACCATTAATCGTGTCACATCCCCTACCATTGGAAATCAGTCTCCAAAAGAACGTCAAACCTTGTTTATCGGACAGGTATAACAAGAGTAATTGTCCAAGAAAAAAAACGAGAGAGAGAGAGAGAGAGAAGAGAGCAAAACAAAACTCTAAAAATATTAGCATTTCACAGTAATCCTTGTTTAATGTAAAACCAACTCTCAAAAACCATAAGAACTAAGAAGGATACAAATAAGTAAAACATAATTGGGAAAGTTGCCTTACACGAAAGAAATCAAAGCCTTAACAATAGCCCTTAAGAACAGAATAAAAAAGGAAAAAAAGAACAAAACGAAAAAGTGAACTGGTCGGAAACAATCTGGAATGGAATGTTAGAGCAATTTCTGAGCTCGGATCTGAAAACGGGGTTCCAACAGACAGAAAGCATACGTTCGATTTGACTGGTCTCGGGCTTCTATGTAGCCTTCAATTTCTTCAGAGCTGGCCAAGAGCTAATGGAAAAATTAAAAGCCAATTCAAAACTTAATTAAGGTTATATTGGGTATTTAAAGCCAATTAAAAAAATACTGTCTTTGAGTTGACATTTTCTTCTTGATTATCTGTGGGTGTTTGGTGGACCTGTCAAATTTACAATAAATGAGTGCTCATTAATCAGTGTCATTAATCCCGAGTATAATGAATAACCGTATCCTCCTTTAATTAATTCTTCCTCTTCCGCTAACCAAATCTTGTGTCGTCCACAAAAAGTCTACGCACCCGAGGATTATTTCCGGAATGTTAAAAAATTACTTTCCGTAAGGTTATTCGTGAGGTTTAAATCTTTCGCCGGTCTTTCTTGTTTAGTTCTCATTTCAGAAATATTTTTTTCCGAAATTTGATTGTTTCGTCATCTGTGTTTTTTCGTTTTTAGTAAACATTTATCAAATTTTCTGCTTATTTTTTTATACTTTTTGGATGTAAATAACATGTTTCTATTCAAAAAGCCAGAAAGTTCGTTAAAATATTTTAAAAAATTGACTAAAGACAAAAAAATATGCAAACTTATAAAATATGGCCTAGTGCATGTCCATATCTGAAGGCACGGTTCGACATCGTAGAACCACAGACCCCTGTTTTTGTTCAACGAAAACCCCAAAAAATGACTAAACCGCAAAATTTAAGAACTAAATGACCAATGCCCTACACCTTTTATTCAACGAAAACCCAAAACGATGACCAATCCTAATTTTTTTGTGGAGAGAGGGAAGTGAGATAGATACCTGTGAGAGAGAAGAGGTGATTCGGTGGTGGTTTGGTTGGGTTTGGGGTCGTCGTCATCGGTGGTGGTGGCCGAAAAGAGCAGGTGGTTGAAGAGAGAAAGAGAGAGAAAGAGAGAGAGAGAGAGAGAGGGGGGAGTGCATGATGCCTTTACCCAAAAATAAGTTATTTTCCATAATGCCCTTTCTGTAGAGTCCAACGGCTGAAACGTATTTGAAATTCAATCCAATGGCTCGAGAAGCGCTATGGTTTGTATGGATAGATAAAACTGCTCTTTTTTTGTAATATAGATAGTGAATGCCCGTGCACTGTTCTTGCGATCAACATATGCAAATCAATTATGTGCTCACATGCAATGTCTTATTTCTAGTGATGAAAATTAACATAATCTAAACACTCAATGCATGGGCATTCACTCAAGGCACTGGTTCAAGCACATGCCAATATAATATAGCATACGAAAACACGTCTGGATTTTAATCGGAACACATTTTGACATGATATTAATACACTCGATCAAGGTATTTCTCACATCCCACAAACCCAATCGTCTTCATAAAATCCACTATAACAGTTTTGAAATAACTAAACCTTCATATTTGATCCATATGACACCAATGACTGAATTTAATGAAATAAAGCAACATCTAACTATTCAACCCCAATTAAGTAACATAAGGAAGCAAAAGAAATGACAGAATTGTGCCTTTGAGGTGGTTTCACTTATACCTCCACATGGATTTCAACATTGCAAACTTCAATAGCTTCAAGCTCCATTACCAAGCTCAAACTCTTAGGATTTATGCGGGAGGTTGCCACAACATCCTATATAAAATCAATATTTTTTCCGCTCATAAATACAATTTCAACCATCAAAACACTTTGCAAGCTGCTACCGTCGTTATGTTTGTTCCCTCATCCGTATATGTGCATGTACCAATGAAAGTCGAGCTACTTTTCAGAATCAGGTGCGTGGAGATCTTAGTCTTGAAAATTAATAGTGTGTCAAAATGAATAAAACATCCTCTTTCTATTTTTCTACCCTTTTTCATGCTGAAACATGCACTCTTAATAATCACAATCAAATGAAGAGGAAAACATAAAGAACTAAAGTAAGAAGTCAACACTTAGATTTTTTTAATTAGATTAAAAAAAAAAAAAAAAAGCATGTTCAAAAGTATGAAAACTAATGGGCTATGAGTACCTCTTGAGCAAATACCAATTTAACTTAGACCTTCACGTTCAGCCAACCAACAAAATCTTCCTCTTCAAATAAAGGTATATCTTCCTGCACGATAGAGTGCAACCAACCAATTAAGAAAGAACAAATATGAGAAGCTTCAAACCACAAAATAGGGAGACTTGAGTTGTTAGCCTCATAACAATGATTGAAACATGATTATAGTTCCAAGAAAAGATTGAGAAAATGAGGAAAAGGTGGCAATATTAGAGTTCCAAGAAAAGAAATTTATGATAGAGTAGTCGATTTTAAATTCAGAGAGAACTTTAGACAAAAAGAACCCCTAAAATAAAACCTTTATGGTCTTGAAATACAGAATTCCTGATAACCTTTGTGGTCATTTGTTGGCTTAATACATTGTTCATAAGAAAAGAAAATTAATCAGGTCTTCCAAAAGAAAATTTAATCAGTAAAATATTAAAAAACAAAGGAAAAAAGAAGTAGAGAGAAACAAAAAATAAGTGCAAGTTGCTCTCTATGCAAAAAAAAAACCTTTTTAACCATAATCATTGATATCAGAACAGAACAATGGGAGGAGAGGGGCGTGTTGGACGGAGAGTTGCAAACAAATCAAAATCATATGTTTAAGGGTTTGCATACAAATCAGAAACTCTTAGGTTATTAGAGAAACGTTTTGCTCCTGCGTTAGACCTGTCCAAACAAACAGAGGAAACTCAGGAAAGAATCAATGTTAACCCTTCGATCATTTTCAATGAAGAGCACATATTAATCCTATTCAACATTTCAACACAATGAGCTTTGGCTTGGATGGGGGACACAGTGCTGCGCCACGTGGTTGGGTTAAGTGATTACTGGAAGATTTCTAGTAGAAATGTTTGATGCAACTACCAGTACTCTAGTTATTTGTTACGATCGATTTTAGTTAAAATACAGGTTCAATAACTGGTGTAGAATCTGACGGGCACATTCGTGTGCGTGCCATGTGTGTGGTGGGCGTCCGCACGCGCGCGCGCATGTGCATGTGTGTTTGTGCAGACCACATGAACGTACCAAATGGAAACAGTAACCGAACCACAACCCTTATCTTCCCAAGAAAAAGTTAAGCATACAGGTCTGTCAATGTCATAAGCAGCATTTGTCCATCGACAAAACTAATAAATAGGAAAAGAAGGGTAGTTAGATGTTAGCTCACCAAAGTTAAAGGAAGACTTGGATAGCCGGATGTTAGCCACATTTTGAACCCTCCAGCAATCTTCACCATGTGGTCCCTCTATTTTCTGGTGGAATTCGTCAGGCATGTTCCACACTGAGAGATCTTGTAGGTTTCTGAGGTGCTGAATCCCCAATGGAACCATTTCTAGTTTCTCACAGGCTGCAATATCTAGCACTCTTAGCTCAGGCAATGATCCTTGCTCCATTCTTACGCTCTTCAATTGTTTTAACATTAAGAGGCCAAGCTTTTTAAGCCTGGGGAATCCTCCATCATCGCAACATAACTCCTCCCCTGCGTAAGCATCGCGGAGTTCAAGAACCACCAAGTTTGGTAATCCTTGAAGTACTTTCAGTGGATCATCGTTCAGATTGGAGTATTGGAGGACTAGCTTTGCTAGGTAACTGAGGGAAGCGATCCATGTAGGCAAATTTGGTAATCTGCACTTAAGATATAGGTGTTGAATAAACCGCGGAAGTGTTGAGAGAGAATCTAGATGGAGAAGGGGTTCGGTCATTTCTATGGACACAATGTATAATACGGAAAGGTGCTTTAATTTCTCTAAAGCATAACATAAGTCCATCCCGTTCTCTCTTGTCAGTTTTAAGATTCCCAATTTCCTTAGCTCAGTTAGCTTTCCAAACTCTCTCACCATATCACCATTCCCATTCACTTCCACACTTCCTAACTTTTGTAGCTTTGTCAATCCTCCTATGCCGACTGGAAGGCTAATCCCATGTGTGGTGGGAAAATGCATTTTAGGAAATCTCATGCTATAGGTATAGCCTCGCAACTGGAAAAGATGTTTTAACTTCAATATCCCATGAGGCAGGGTTGATATAGGAGTGTGTTTGAGATCTAGTATTTCTAAGTTCTTGAGCTTTCCAATGGACTCTGGAAGCTCCCTTATCATCGTCCTCCTCAAACTCAAGTATCTTAAGAGAATCATTTCAGACAGCTCCGGAGGAAATTTGGAAAGCGGCGTGTCATCAAGCTCCAACAACTCTAACAATCTAAAACCCTTAAAAAAGACCTTCCCCAACGACATTGAAGACGCAAAAACCAATAGAGATCTGAGGCTAGGAAATCTCATGTCCAACGGGAGCTCCTCACAACTGTCATGAATTGCCATTCGACGAATCTTCTCATCGAGTGACATTCTTGTATCATTCAGTATCAAAACAAATGACTCATTCCTGGATTTCAACTGGATAATTTCGCGCAGAACATCGTGCACGCGGCAAGTCCTAACCCTGTTGTAGTAGTCTATTTGCACTACTTGAATCATACTCCTACTAACAAGTTCATTTAGGTATTCCTCTGCAGCCTCTTCCATGGTGAGGCCTCGCTTCTCTTCCACAAATCTTTCAACAACCCACAGTCGAACTATTTTCATCCGTATGATTAAATAATCCTCCGGGAAAATGCTCAAGTACAAGAAGCAACATTTAAGGTGATATGGTAAGTCATGGTAACTTAGTAGAAGTATTCTTTCAAGACTCTCAAGGCTGGAGTTACTCTTCATCTCAGAATAAAGGCTGTCATGCACTCTCGTCCATTCCAAAACATGTTTATCCTTCTTAGACAACAAGCTGCCTATTGCCACAATTGCTAGTGGCAACCCCCCACACTTCTTTAATATACTTCGAGACATGCTCTCCAATTCTTTTGGGCAGACACCCTTGTTTTCCCTTCGGAAAGCTTTCATACAAAAGAGTTTCCAAGCCGCCTCCTCTGGCAGAGGTTGGAGACGGTAAACATGACTGAATATTTCTATAGAGGCTGCTATGTCACTTTTTCGTGTAGTGAAAACTATTCTACTACCAGAGCAACAATCAGGGAGTGCAAATTTCATTATTTCCCAAGCATTTGTGCTCCATACATCATCAAACACAACTACATACCTCTTTTCTTGTAAATATTCCTTTAGCTTGTTCACCACTTGTAATTCGCCCATTGTATCAAATCCCTCGGGAATTCTCTCTTTTGTTTCTTCCAACATGTCCTTTAGCACAGATCGTACAAGCTCCACTGCTGTAAACGACTTTGAAACAGTTATCCAAGCACGGCAATCGAAGTACTTCTTAACAACTTGACTATCATAAGCTTTCTTTACCAGAGTAGTCTTCCCCACACCACCCGTCCCCACCACAGAGATAGCAGTGAGATTCTTCTCTCCTTCTAGAAGCCAAGAAATCAACACACGTTTGGGATTCTCAATTCCCACAACATCGGCTTCGTCTATGAAGAGAGAAGCACGTCGAAGATCATGCCATGTGTTCAATGTAGAAGACGAGCTTGTGGCGTCCTCAATCCTTCTAAACAAAAATGCATTCCGTCTATTGGAAATATCCTTGATCTTCGTCTTTACGTCCTCTATCTGTCCCGCTAAGCGGTGTCGGGTCCTCAAGTGGCGAATACAGTGAAAGAATCTCTGAAGAGAGAGGACGAAATTACCATTCGGCCGCCCCGGTCGAGACGGCAGTGACAAGCGGAAAGAGAACTCATCCAGGATGGCCTCGGTATCATGGGCTACGTCTCTCACTTGCTTTACCCACGTTTCAATGCCTTTTTCTGTTTCAATTCTTGATTCGGCATCCTGCAGGAAAGCTCTCATGCTTTCCAAATCATCACGTAACTCATTAACTCCCCTCCTAACTCCGCCAAGGAATTGAGCTTCTTCTGCAATGAATGTTGCCAATTTTTCCACCACCACCTTCACTGCTGTCATGGCCATGTCACCCATTTCAAAAAGGTAATTTTTTCCCCTGGTAATGGATAGATGTTGCGGATTGATGAAGATGAGATTGGTGAAAATTAAATAGTTAAGTCAAAGTCTTGCCAGCTCACCAGCTACTTTTTAAATAATGTATATTCATGTATGGTAGTCGTGGTCCCCCTTGCTATCTAAAATACCAATAGACTAAATGACATTAACAATGACTTTTCGGAAACAATCCCAGTGGTAACCTCAACCAGCTACCATTCACCTTGAAATAGTTAACTACAAATTCCTAGCCCAATAGCTATACTCTACCAAAATAAATAAATAAATAAAAATGCAAAAATAAGATGGTGAAGAAAACGAGGCTTGAAAAATTATATGGGAATGGACAAGGCTTGAAAATTACCGTTATGGTGCCACACCTAACCACAGTTTAGCAAATTGTCTAATATTACAACCACCGCACACCGAAAATTAGACGGTTCTGAATTTTACTAAATCCATTCCGAACTTTGCCAAGGAATTGAGCTGCTTCTGCTATAAGCGTTGTCAATATTTACACCTCCACTTGCTCAAGTGCTATCATGGCCATGTTAGCCTTTCCAAACTGGTTTTTTTTTTTCCTGCAAATGAATAGCTGCTGAGGATAGATGAAGATAATCTAGACGCCCATATGGAAATCTCCCTGGGTGATATCCAGATTTGTTAAAGCATCCAACTCCAAACCAATTGACAAAAAGTGGAGAGGCCGCTCAGGCTCATATACTAGTATTAGAGGAGATAATTAACCAATGTGGGATAAATCTCAACACTCCCCCGCACGTGCGACCCCTAACTCGCACGTGGAGAGGTAAACAAAGGATCCGGAACACACGGATCACAATAAAAGAAAGTGCAACTATGGCACGGACAAAGCAGAAAAGCCTCCGAAACTCTAGTTTGATACCATGTTAAAGCATCCAACTCCAAACCAATTGGCAAAGAGTGGAAAGGCCGCCCAGGCTCATATACTAGTATTAGCTTTGATACCATGTTAAAGCATCCAACTCCAAACCAATTGGCAAAGGTGGAAAGGCTGCCCAGGCTCATATACTAGTATTAGAGGAGATAATTAACCAATGTGGGACAAATCCCAACAAGATTCCACTAGACTAAATGACATTTTTAAAACCTTTTTTGGCATTAACCTCATCCAGCTACCTTTCACCATTTAAGGCATTAATCATGCCTTGAAATTGTTAACTGGAAATTCCTTACTGAACTGTAAAGAAGTAGTTCCTAAATTGGGAGCTCTACAGGAGGAAAACTCGCCCAGAAAAAAAAAAAAAAAGGAATAACGCAAAGTTGTTACGGTGTAGAAAAA
>WJXA01000062.1:0-20697 GCA_014282245.1 Rhododendron simsii | reverse complement strand
TAATGTATTTATGAAAATAATTTTTTAATCTTTTTTTTGCACCGTTCAAAAGATCTCATCATGATCTATCAAACAAGATCCATACTGCACAAAAAATTATTTCAGTAAGTCTATTATTTTTCAGCTTGAAAATTACAAATAAGTTTAAAAACCCTTAGCGGAAATGACCAAATTATATGGTTTTCCAATAAATTATATAGTTTGTCAACATTCACAAATCGAATTCCATCAAAACACCTGTTGCGTCAAAGACAATCTAAATTGTTAAATTTTAATAATATTTTGATTCTGAAAAAATTAGTTTAATAGAGTTGAAAATTCAAGAAAGTTCAAAGAACGTTACCATTTTCTCCAAAAAAAGTTCTTCTCATCCAAACTAGATTAACGCCCCTTTTGTTTTGGATTTGGATTAGTAAATCTACTGAGTTTCTTTTTGAGACTACTTGTCTTACAATGAATTTAGCTTATTTCCATATATAATCTGATTTCATTTTGGTTGAAAAAAAAAAACACTTGAAAAGTTTTTAGAAATCACATTTTATTGTCAAACACTTGAAAAAGTTTCAATTCCATACCGTTGAGAGTACTGATACTGGCAATCGCATTATTGCTCAAGTCGAGCTCCTTCAAGTTGTTCAAGCCATCAAATTCTGCATTAAAATGGAAAACTACATAAAACTTTAACGACGACAATAATAAATTATGGAGTATATAAATAAAGAAAAAAAAAAAGGAGCAGGAGACATATGCTTGGATTCAGATCCTTATACATATGCGTTTTGAGCAATTCAAAGCATATGCACGCGACTCACCCATATCGGACAGGTGCATTACTTACATATTTATATGAGCACATGCATCTTTGAGGGGAAAAAGGACTGCTGTGACTTATGATTTGGGTTTCACAACGAATTGTACATTTTAAACTTACATTTAACATTAATTGACCCATTCAAATTGGTATGAGTCAAATTTAGATTCTTTAGGTATTCAAAGACGGTAGAATGCCATTAGGTATTCAAAGACGGTAGAATGCCATTACCAAGATTATTCTGGCTAGGATCAAGCTCCTCCAAATTAGTCAAATTTGGCAAAATTCCAATACCTGGGAGAGAAACACATGATTTTGATACGTATCGCAATTTGCACAAATTTTTTAATCATGTTAGGAGACCCCAAAGCAAAAAGAAAAGAAAAAATAAAGTAGTATATCTAAAAGAAAAATCTTCTTATTCGGCCACCGTATGGGAGGGCATTTATTAATGGTTTAACCTTAATGGCTTGTTTGTCAGCGGCCAAAATAATACAATTTTTTTGAAGGGGAGATTAATTACACGTGGTATGTTTGGGTAATTCTTTCTTTCTTTCTTTCTTTTTTTTAGGTCAAGTTGAAAATATGTTTGGGTAATTCTATGGGGATACGAGTAGGTGGATGTCATTTTTGTTAATATAGGTTAATTGTAGAATGTTGACAAAGTATGAATTGGGGGTAAGAGTGAGAAGTTTGAATCCTCATCTAAGGGAATAGAAGGAATCCATAGATTTCATATCCTCGATAAAGAAGATAACAAACACAGAATGCACCCATGTTTTAAGCCATTAGATGATTAAGTTTTAATCTGAACCCTTCAGTAACTAGGGAGTAACACCTACTACCTGTACATACAGACCATCACCCTTTGCACTTTTAGCCCCTTAACTGCTTATTTATTTCTAATTAGGGAAAATATTTTCTATTGTTTGACTGACAAGGAAAATCTCTAATATAATAAAATGACCAAATTATAAGGTTTTTCAATAAACTATATACTATGTCAACATTCACAAATCGAATTCCATCAAAAACCGTCGCGTCAAAAAAAGTCTACACTGTTAAAGATTATGCTGTAAACGGGGTTTGATCAGAGATGGGTTCGATGGATTATGGAGCGTGTATCCTCTGTCTCTTATTTAGTTATTATTAATGGGGAAGCAAAGATCCATATTTGGCCTTCTCGGGGCATTTGGCAGGGCGATCCTTTTTTTTTTTTTTTTCAATAAGAACACTCATATCACTGAGAGAAATCGTTTGGGTCAGATTATGGGCATTCGGCGTGATGTTAACTTGGGTAATTACCTAGGGTTACCTACGGAGATTGGGGTTCTAGGTACAATGTTTTCTCATTTCTCAAGGACAGATTGCGCATCATTCTGGAAGGATGGGATGAGAATTTTTTGAACCAAGCTGGGAAAGAGGTACTATTAAAATCGGTTGCTTTAATGTTGCCAAACCATATTATGTCTTGCGTTAAGCTTCCGGATAAATTGTGTAAGGATCTGAAAGGGTTGATGGCACATTTTTGGTGGGGATAAAAAAACAAGAAAAGGAAAGCACACTGGTTATCGTGGGATAAACTGTGCGGAAAAAAAGGAGGTGGAGGTCTTGGCTTTCGGGACCTTCGCTGCTTTCACATGGCTCTTTTGGCTAAGCAAGGGTGGCGGTTGCTGAAGGGAGGATGTTGTCTCTTACACAGAATTCTCAAGGCCAAGTACTTTCCGAATGGCTCTTTTCTTACGGCAAGAGCGGGTTCGAATCCATCTTGAACTTGGAGAAGCATATTAGAAGGGAGAGAGATTATTAATGTGGGTTTGCGATGGAGGATTGGAAGGGGGGATATGGTGGTTATTGATAGGGACCAATGGCTCCCAAAATCTGAACCCATGGCTCCGGCTAGTGTTAAAGAAGAGGGGAGAGGGAGGAAAGTCCAGTTTCTCATGTACTCCCACACTTGGGGTTCAAAGGAAGATCTGGTCAAGGAGGTTTTCAGCGCGGAGGAGAGCCAGCTAATTCTTTCCTTTCCCTTGCTGAAATATCCAGTAGAAGACAAGATTATTTGGCTTTTTTCGGAACTATACAGTCAAATCGAGGTATGAATCGGCTAAAATGCTTCAAAGAAATGGATGTTTAGGTAAAAGGGCTATGGGTGAAAGTAGCAACAAACAACAAATGAAGAAAGTGTGGAATGGTGTTTGGTCGCTTCCAATACAAAGGTAGGTTCAGCATTTTATATGGAAGGCGCTCAGAGATATCGTGCCACTCAAGGAGACTCTCCCTAAACACAGGTTAACCTGCGAAATCCTTTGCCTTTTGTGCAAAGTGGAGAAGGAGTCTATTGTTCATTTATTAGTGACGCGTGATTTTGCTCAAATGGTCTGGTATATTTCTCCTTATCGGTTAGATATGAGATCAATTTCTGGAGAATCTCTGATTGATTGGTGGATTTGTACGTTAGATCAGTGGAAGGATAGAGAGGATGCAAAGAGTTTCTGGACTGGAGTGTGTTACATTATTTGGAGAATATGGCTAAGCCGAAATGAAGCAGTCTTTAATGGCCATTTTGATAGGCTTGATAGGGTTTGCCAAGCCGCAATCAGAGATGCAATAGAATTCTTTTTTTTGGGTAAATAATGCAATAGAATTCTTGGCCGTGCAAGATCAGAGAGGTCGACATGAGGATGGGATTCGACAGGACCAAACGCGTGACTCGTTCAGTGTGGTTGCGACCAAGATATGGGAGTCACAAACTCAATTTCGATGATGGCATGGATAAGCACAGGGGCCAGGCAATGTGGTATGAGAATGGTCATTCGCGAATGGAATGGGAAATTCGTTTTAGCTAGGGCAATTGGGAGGCAGCATTTGACTGATCCGTCAGTGGTGGAGGCAAGCAAGGGATGGGCTTCTGTTTGCAAGGGAGCTTGGGATGGATGCAAATCTTGTTGGAGGGGATTCGCAACATTTGGTACAGTTGCTGCAAAGGATTAAGGAAGACCATCAGGGGGTTGGGGTGATTGTAGCAGATATCTTACACCTTCTAGATGGGTTTTCTGGTGCAGAATTTTCATTTGTCAGGAGGAGTGGTAATGGGGTTGCCCATAATATCGCTCAAAAAGTAATGAGAAGTCTTATCTTTTCTACGTGAGAGTTTAGGCGTCCAGTGTGCCTTCTTTCCTCTCTTCAAGAGGATGGATGCCCTATTTGATGTATTTTTTCACTTCTTTTGTTCTATCTATAAAATCGTAGTCCTATCGATTGAAAAAAAAACACTACCTTTGACAAAAATTGGCCCATTCAAATTGGCACCAGCCAAAAAAGAAAAACGTAACTTTGCATTTTTTAGGGGGAAAAAGGACTGTTGTGACTTATGGTTTGGGTTTCACACCGAATTACCTTTGACATAAATTGACCCATTCAAATTGTTCCGAGCGAGACGTAGAAACTTCAGGTTTGAAAGCCTATTCAAAGACGGTAGAATGCCATTTCCCATATTATTCCAATTAAGATCAAGCTCCTCCAAATTAATCAAATTTGTCAAAATTCCAATACCTATGAGAGAAACACATGATTTTGATACGTATCATAGTCAGCACAAATGTTTTAATCATGTTAGGAGAACCCAAAACAAAGACCATTGATTTTGTTTTCCTTGTTGATTAAATCATTCTCATAAAAATTTGGAAAAAAAATTACGTTTCCGATTCCTCTTGTCCTTACTCACCCACATCACATAAAAATTTGGCGTAAAACTAACAAACGCAAAAAAAAAAAAAAAAAAAATTGAACAAGGACAAAATCAAAAAATTGTGGTGCATAAGTTAATCACTAGCGTGAATGGGATATAAGGTTAAATTACTACAATAGGTGAAAGTGCCAAATAATATACTACAAACTAAATTCTTAGTGGTTTTCAACATGATCCAATCCGCGATTGAGATTTGAGTGAAAGGGAGAAAATAATACTATTAAATAATCCTTTACTCCTTTGGCTTATTTTCTATAATTTGTATTGGTTATGCATATATTATGCTCAAGCATGCACGAAAATCTTCACTCTCCATCAACCATGAATATTGTAATTAACTCAATTATCGTCTCCACCAATAGGATTTTCCAAAGTCCTTTTGATTGCAAATCTTCAATATTACAATACCCGGCACCAAGGAAACTTCCTATTCAGTGTGACAAGTTGGTAAGAAACCTCTCCCAAACCATGTACGTACTCCCTCCGTGGCGTAATTTGACTGGCACAGACTCAACGAGACCCGATGAATGGGGGAAAACACCTAATCTTGTCCGGTTATTGCAGTCCTAATCACTTTGTCAATTTTGGAAAACTAAACCTTATTATTATTAGCCAATTTAGCAACCAAAAAAACTTTGATAATGACCTCCCAAAATAGTGAGAATAAAAAACTTAACCGTAACTTTCGAGGATTGCTTGTTGAATTGGAAGGGCTGTAAACAATATGGATTTGGATCATGTTTTGAAAAATTCTGGGGTAATTAGTGGAAAGAGAAATTAAGGTAATAATTGAAGATATGAGTAATGAGAGATATAAAGAGAGAAATGAGAATAATAATTAGAAATATGAATAATAGGTGAAGAGAGAAATGACAATAATGATTGAAAGTAAGAGTAATAAGTGTTTTTTGAATTGAAATTTTTTTTTTTCAAGTTATGATCAGAACAAGGCATAACCCATTTTAAAAAAAAATAGATCAAGAAAAGTTCACAATGATTAATTATTGACAGAAATGTACCCGGATATGTGACATCATTAACTGACTGGTAAATTATGTACAAACAAAACTTCTCTGTTTTGTAGTGGTAACTGGGATTTTTGAAGAGGTGATATTTAAACTTTTACAACCTACATATATATTATTTTAAATCCATATTCATAGCCAATATTGATTAAAGGCTTCCATGGTATCAATTTACAGAGAATACACCACGAGCATGGGAACAAAACCCCGAAATCAAGCATCGAAATCTCAAAAAAACCAAAACCCTAGACTACAATAAGCGCTGAAAACGATAAAGGCCGGAGCAGCTAGCCCCTGAAACGATGATATTCGCCCGCCGCCAAGCCGAGAAGAAGGCGTTGCCATTTCTGGACATTACTATCCCCGTAATACACGGACGAGGGAGAGATTACCGAGAGGCAGCCTTGCCACAGCCACTCAAACACACCAACAACAACCGCACCGCTGCCGGAATAATCCCAAACCACGGGTTGAAGGGGAACGGCTACGATCTCTGGGGCCTCCGAAGCACCAACTACAAAGACTAACAGCAACAAGACTAAAATACCAACATATAAAAAATAAAAACCCTCACAATCCACTAACTGCCATCCTGGAACTCCTACTCCGGCTAACCACGCACACACCGGTGATGATATCTCTAAGAGATGCAAGATGGTGGTGGTTGTTGATGGGAGACAGAGATTGAATAAAAAGAGCAGAGGACGAGGATATGTTAATGGTAATTTATACAAATCTTAATTTCTTTTTATGTTTATATGCCTTGGGTATAAATTTTACCAACCTCATTAGAGAATCGTATAAGAAAAAAGTTACAATTTTTACGCAAGTTCAAAGATATAATTGAGATCTTTAAAGCGTTTCGAAAAAATTCATAATACTATGCGCAAAAGTGCGTTGTTATTTGATCTTAAAAACGACACGACATTTCATAAAGAGGTAAAATTATAAAATGGATGGAGTATCTAATATATTCGATCGAATATCCTAAGTTCCTTATTAACGCTAGTTTTCTTACAGGAGACGGAGCTGATTATTTCATGCAGAATTACTTCGGCAATGTTCTTTCGGTTCCCTATGGCGAGGAAACCGTGGGCAAGCTCAAGGCAATGGAGCTGAGTCAAGTCACGAACGTTGTGCACGAATGCGTGGCCTCTGCCACGAAGGAGGAGAACTTCCTCGGGCTGCTTGATTGGGTGGAGTCGCATCGACCAGAAAAGGCAATTGTCAAGGTATACTGCAAAGAGGATGCCGATGAAGCCGCGGTGGTTGTGTCTTCGGGACAGCAGTTTCCGGTGACTTGGGTGGACTTCGGGTGGGGTCAGCCGGGTTTCACGTCGTACCATTTCCCGTGGGGTGGGCAAACTGGGTATGTTATGCCAATGCCAAGTACAAGTAGGGAGGGTGATAGATTGTGTATATGCACCTCCTTGAAAAACACTTGGATTTGGTTGAGTCCAAGGCAGCCCATGTTTTTAACCCCTTGTGTCCTTCCCAGTTGGACTTGTAAAGTAAGCCTGTTGTAAAGTTGATAATTATGGGCTTGCGAAATAGTACTTATTTTGGTTTTGGTTTTGTAACATACTCTATCTAGCTAATGCTTAATAATTATGGATTTGGTTTTGGTTTTGTTTTCTCTGTTTATGCTTTCATATTGCAAAACAGAGCGGTTTCTGGTTTTGTTGATGATTTTCAGGAAATTAAAACACTTGGTTTTCAACAAATCTTACATTCTTTGGAACCGGGGATGGTATTGTGCGGACGGTGCACCATTCGAGCTATCCCTTCGGCGATCCAACAATCCCAATAAACAGAAAAAGTAGTATTCAGCCCTTGGACATCCCTTGAACTAATGTCCTGACGACACATATTTGATGGTGTTCATCTCATAACAAGGCGTTTTGCAAATGCCGAAATGAGAGACGAAGAGCATCTCCAAGACTCCAACCCATCTCCATATCTTCCAACATGAAGAATGAATGCATTCCCATTATTATCCATTTTTTAGTTGTACAACATGGAGATTTTAAAATTCCTACTTTACCTTATGTGCCTTCTAACTTAATTTCAATATCAATCATATCCTCTCTTTTATCATCGGCGAAATGAATTTATTAATCTTTGAAAAAGATAAGGAAGATTAACGGTCCTAGGGCAACGGCAATCGCCACCCGAGACCTTACAACCAAGGAAGGTAAGGCGCCAACCGAAGCAACAGGACCAAAAAAAAAAACCAGCAAACAACAAGAAGAAGCTGCCAAAAAGAATAGACATTGACAGGGCTGATAGCAGAAACAACCGCCAAAACAGCAGCCAACACTACAGCAAAAGAACTCCCAAACACCTGAACTAGAGAAGAAAGATCCTCCAAAAAGAAGCAAAAACGCCAACCGAGCAAAAACACCCTAGATCTCACACTGCAAAGGAGCGCTACAAGACCATTGAGCCAAACTCCAAAGTCGAGATCCTCCAATTAAGTAAGTGATTTCTCCAGGTTAAAAAGGGGCAGGAGATAGCCGAGCTGAATGTGTGGGCCTAAAGTGATTTGAGAGCTGCTCACAGACCAACATTTGATTCCCTAAATTATGGGCCTTTAAGAGGAACCTAACTAGGCCCAAATAATACCTTGACATGCCTCATGGGATTCATGAGAATAATTTGGGACAAATAGATCTGATTTTGGAGACATTAATTACTCCCTCCGTCCCCTTTTTATACTTTAGTATTTCATTTTGGGCTATCCCTTAATAAGTGTCCATTTTGTAAAGTTAGTGGATAAAAATTGGTACATTTTCCATTTTGCCCCTAAAAATATATTCCATTTTGAAAAGTTAGTGAGAAAAAGTGTAATGATGATATCTCCGTAGAGGGTAAGTAAGGAAAGTGAAGGTAAAAGTTGATGTAAAATGAGTAATGATAATATTTTCTTAATAAGTTGGAGTTACGAAACAGAACATTTTAAAAGGGACAGATGGAATATATGTTTCTTCTGGGATATGACCTAACATGCACACTTACAAGAGTACAAGACCTCACATTCTTGTGCGTGTGTTGCTAAGTCACACCGAGCGGGGGCGGGAGTGCATACGAGGGCGATAGCGTGAGAGAGTCGCTTGTCAAAATCTACAAAATGGATGGCACTCTGAGATCTCACGTTTGGCATAATCAATCCACCAATGAAGAGTGCATGATTGTGGATTGAGTTTGACAATCCTCAACGCACCCCGATCACGCGGATCATGCAACCTAGTATGTTGTTCATGCCCTGAGAGTTCTTTCTAAATCCGGACCGTCCAAAACACGTTTGGACGGTCCGAATTGTCTACGGGATACTACATGTGTTACCGGCAGCCGGAAATTACTGGAGACTGTGATCTAGGTGTGTTGGATCAAGATCCAAGACCCGGAATTAGGCTTTAGCCATATCAATCATCAGCTTGACACATTCCCAACAAACGAACATGTGCCACCAAACACTACGTCGTCGTGCCTTGGCAAAAAAAAATTTGTTCCAAATCCCATTTCCTTGCACAATCAAATTATATAAAATTTCTGCCATTCCCTTACACCATCCCTCAACACGTCTCTCTCTCTCCCATTCTCTCTCTCCAGTGGCCTATAATCCAAACCGTCTATCGGGTAGATTGTCATTTCCTTGCATGATCAAATTATAAAATTTCGGCCATTCCCTTGCAACATCCCTCAACACTTCTCGCTCTCTCTCTCCCTCCCTCCCTCTCCATTGGCCGATAATTCGAATCATCTATTGGGTAGAACAAGCGCCATTTCGTTGCACAATGAAATCAGGAAATTTCTGCCATGCACCATCCCTCAACGCGCCTCTCTATCCCATTCTCTCTCTCTCTCTCCATTGGCTGATCGATACTCCAAACAGTAGTCTATTGTGTAGAACTTGTCAAATGTAATCATCCTTTGGTAAAAATTAAGCTGAGCAAACACCAGTAAAATATTAGTAACAAGTTACATTTGTAAGCAGATGGAGATATCTTTCATTTTTTTCAGAAATGGAAACAGGGCCGGTCCTGGGTATAGGCCCACCAGACGACCTAAGATTTATGCGTCGTACATGCGAAACCGCGAATTCGAGCCTCTGCGACCTCAACTTTTAACTGGAGCACCTTTTTGAACTTGCACAAAAAATGGTTTGAACTGTCGCTGGGTTTCCACCCAGCGGCGAGAGGCACTGATGATGTGTAATACGCAATTGCCAACCATACTACACGCCTTTTGTGCTACTCAATTTAATGTTAAAATATATATAAACAAATGATAGGCCCCAGTTTCAAACCTTGCCTAACACCTCGAAAATCTCATGGCCGGACCTGAATGGGAATCTTTAAGAAGGAAGTATATTCACGATCGAAATGAACTTATACACAGACCTGTATAACAAATAACGCTCGTTAACAGAAAGCTCCATCATGCCATATGATATTCATACAAATTACAAGGACAAGAGAAAAACAAAATGGAAATTAAGTGTATTTTTTGCTAAGCTAACTCACAGATTCACAACACAAAACATTATGTAATTAATCAAAAGAATTTGTATTTCCCGGTCTCTCTTGTTGACATAATTAACAAAGGCAATATTGATAAGTGAACAAAATCAAGGAAGTTAGAGGCAAAAAAGGAGATTGAGAAATAAGTAAACAAGGACAAAACCAAAAAATTGTGGTACATAAATTAATCATTGGTGTGAATGGGATATAAGGTTAAATTACTACAATGGGTGAAAGCGCCAAATAATACTACAAACTAAATTCTTATTGGTTTTCAACATGAACCGATCGGCGATTGACAATTGAGTGAAAGGGAGAAAATCATCGGTTCATGTTGAAAACCAATAAGTTTCTATAATTTGTATTGGTTATGCATATATTTTGCTCAAGCATGCACGAAAATCTTCACTCTCCATCAACCATGAATATTGTAATTAACTCAATTATCGTCTCCACCAATAGGATTTTCCAAAGTCCTTTTGATTGCACATCTTCAATATTACAATATCCGGCACCAAGAAAACTTCCTATTGAGTGTGACATGTTGGTAAGAAACCTCTCCCAAATCATGTACTCCCTCCGTGACGCTATTTAACTTGTCCAAACTCAGCGGTGACACGTTGGTAAGAAACTTCTCCCAAATCATGTACTCCCTCCATGACGCTATTTAACTTGCCCAAACTCAGCGAGACCCGATGAATGGGGGAAAACACCTAATCTTGTCCAGTTATTGCAGTCCTAATCACTTTGTCAATTTTGGAAAACTAACCTTATTATTATTAGCCAATTTAGCAACCAAAAAAACTTTGATAATGACCTCCCAAAATAGTGAGAATAAAAAACTTAACTGTAACTTTCGAGGATTGCTTGTTGAATTGGAAGGGCGGTAAACAATATGGATTTGTATCATGTTTTGAAAAATTTTGGGGTAATTAGTGGAAAGAGAAATTAGGGTAAGAATTAAAGATATGGGTAATAAGAGATATAGAGAAAGAGAGAAATGAGAATAATAATTGGAGATATGAGTAATAAGTGAAGAGAGAAATGACAATAATAATTGAAAGCATGAGCAATGAGTGTTTTTTTGAATTGAAATGACAATAATAATTGAAAGTATGAGCAATGAGTGTTTTTTTGAATTGAATTGAATTTTTTCAAATTATGATCAAAACAATGCATAACCATTTTAAAAAAATAGACCAAGAAAAGTTCACAATGATTAATTATTGACAGAAATGTACCCCAATATGTGACATCATTAACTGACTGGTAAATTATGTACAAACAAAAATTATCTGTTTTGTAGTGACTGGTATTTTTGAAGAGGTGATATTTAAACTTTTACCACCTACATATATATTATTTTAAATCCATATTCATAGCCAATATTGATTAAAGGCTTACAGAGGATCAATTTACGAGAATACACCACGAGCAGGGGAACAAAACCTCAAAATCAAGCATTCAAATCTCCAAAAACCAAAACCCTGGACTACAATAGGCGCTAGAAACGATAAAGGCCAGAACAGTTAGCCCACGAAATGATGATATCTGTCAAGTCAAGAAGAAGGCGTTGCCATTTCTAAACATTACTATCCCTGTAATACACGGGCGAGGGAGAGATCACCGAGAGGCAGCCTGCCGCAGCCACTCAAACACACCAACAACTGCACCGCTGCCGGAAAAATCCCAAACCACGGGTTGAAGGGGAACGGCTACAATCTCTGGGGCCTCCGAAGCACCAACCACAAAGACTAACAGCACCCTCACAATCCACAAACTGCCATCCTGGAACTCCTACTCCAGCTAACCACGCACACACCGGTGATGATATCTCGAAGAGATGCAAGATGGGGGTTGTTGTTGATGGGAGAGAGAGATTGAATAACATGAGCAGAGGACGAGGATATGTTGATGGTAATTTATACAAATCTTAATTTCTTTTTATGTCAATATGCCTTGGGCATAGATTTTACCAACCCCATTAGAGAAGGGTATAAGAAAAAAGTTTCCAATTTTATGCAAGTCGAAAGAAATAATTGAGATCTTTAAAGCGGTTCGAAAAATTTCATAATACTAGCGCGAAAGTGCTTTGTTATTTGATCTTAAAAACTACACGGTGGTTGTGTCTTCGGGACAGCAGTTTCCGGTGACTCAGGTGGACTTCGGGTGGGGTCAGCCGGGTTTCGCATCGTACCATTTCCCGTGGGGTGGGCAAACTGGGTATGTTATGCCAATGCCAAGTACAAGTAGGGAGGGTGATTGGACTGTGCATATGCACCTCCTTGAAAAACACTTGGATTTGGTTGAGTCCGAGGCTGCCCATGTTTTTAAGCCCTTGAGTCCTTCCTATTTGGACTTGTTACTTGTAAGCAAGCCTGTTGTAAAGTTTGATAATTATGGGCTTGAGAAATACTTATTTTGTACCATATCTAGCTAATGCTTAATAATTATGGATTCGGTTGTTTCTGTTTTCTCTGTTTTGTGCTTTCATATTGCAAAACAGAGTGGTTTCTGATTTTGTTGATGATTTTCAGGAAATTAAACACCTGTTTTTCAACAAATCTTACATTTTTTGGAACCGAGGGACGGTGCTGTACACCATTCACGCCGTCCATTTGACAATCCAACCATCCAAATCTTATCTAGATAATGAAGTTCATCCCTAGGACATCTCTTGAATTAATGTACTGACGGCATATATTTGATGGTGTTCATCTCATAACATGGCGTTTTGCAAATGCCAAAATGAGAGACGAAGAGCATCTCCAAGACTCCAATCCATCACCATTTCTTCCAACATGAAGAATGAATGCACTCCCATTATTATCCATTTTTTAGTTGTACAACATGGAGATTTTAAAATTCCTACTTTACCTTATGTGCCTTCTAACTTAATTTCAATATCAATCATATCCTCTCTCTTTTTATCATCGGCAAAATGGATTTATTAATCTTTGAAAAAGATAAGAAAGATTAAACTGTCCTAGGGCAATGGCAATCATCACCTGAGACCCTACAACCAAAGAAGGTAAAGCGCCAACCGAAGCAACAGGACCGAAGGATTAAAAAAAAAACCAGCAAACAACATCTGAACAACAACAACAACAACAACAAGAAGAAGCTCCCAAAAAGAAAAGACAATGACAGGGCTGACAGCAGAAACAACCGCCAAAACAACAACCAACACTACAGCAAAAGAACTCCCAAACAGCTGAAACAAACACCCGAACTAGAGAAGAAAGATCCTCCAAAAAGGAGCAAAAACGCCGACCGAGCAAACACCCACACAAAAACACCCTAGACCTCACACTGCAAAGGAGCGCTATACGACCATTGAGCCAAACTCCAAGGTCGAGATCCTCCAATTAAGTAAGTGATTTCTCCAGGTTAAAAAGGGGCAGGAGATAGCCGAGCTGAATGTGTGGGCCTAAAGCGATATGAGAGCTGCTCACAGACCAACATTTGATTCCCCAAATTATGGGCCTTTAAGAGGGTACTGTGCCGAACCTAACTAGGCCCAAATAATACCTTGACATGCCTCATGGGATTCATGAGAATAATTTGGGACAAATAGGTCTGATTTTGGAGACATATTATATGTTTCTTCTGGGATATGACCTAACATGCACACTTACAAAAGTACGAGACCTCACATTCTTGAGCGTGAGTTGCCACCGAGCGGGGGCGGGAGTGCATGCGAGTGCGATAACATGAGAGAGTTGCTTTCCAAAATCTACAAAATGGATGGCGCTTTGAGATCTCACATTTGGCATAATCAATCCACCAATGAAGAGTGCATGATTGTGGATTAAGTTTGACAATCCTCAACGCACCCCGATCATGCGGATCATGTGACCTAGTACGTTGTTCATGTCCTGAGAGTTCTTTCTAAAATCCGAACCGTCCAAAATACATTTGGACAGTCCGAATTGCTGACAAAATACCACATGTGTTACCAGCAGCCGAAAATTGCTGGAGACTATGTGATCTAGGTGTGTTGGATCAAGATCCAAGAGCCGGAATTAGGCTTTAGCCATCAATCATCAGCTTGACACATTCCCAACAAACGAACATGTGCCACCAAACACTACGTCGTCGTGCCTTGGGAAAAAAAATTTGTTCCAAATGCCATTTCCTTGCACAATCAAATTATATAAAATTTCTGCCAATCCCTTGCACCGTCCCTCAACACGTCTCTCTCTCTCCCATTCTCTCTCTCCATTGGCCTATAATCCGAACCGCCTATCGGGTAGATTAAGTGCCATTTCCTTGCATGATCAAATTATAAAATTTTGGCCATTCCCTTGCAACATCCCTCAACACCCAGCGTCCCTCTCTCTCTCTCTCTCTCTCTCTCTCTCTCTCTCTCTCTCTCTCTCTCTCTCTCTCCCCATTGGCCGATAATTCGAAATCTATTCGAAGTCTCTCTCTCCTTGCATGATCAAATGTAATCATCCTTGGTAAAAATTAAGCTGAGCAAACATCAGTAAAATATTACTAGTAACAAGTTATATTTGTAAGCAGATGGAGATATCTTTACTAGAAACAAGATATCTTTCATTTTTTCAGAAATGGGAACAAGGCTGGTCCTGGGTATAAACTCACCAGGTGACCGCCTCAGGCCTCCAACTTTGAGCTCAATCGTAGTGCCCCCAAATAGCAAACACTTAATTAAATTACATATGTCAATTATTATTCAAGGAGTTAGACGTAGTTCAGTGGTAAGATTTATGCATATTACATGCGAAACCGCAAATTCGAGCCCCTTCAATCTCAACTTTTAACTAAACTGGAGCACCTTTTTGAACTTGTACAAAAAGTGGTTTGAACTGTTCTCGCTGGATTTCAAACCAGCGGTGACGATGCGTAACAAGCAGGTGCCAACCACACTACACACCTTTTGTGCTACTCAATTTAAAGTTATAATATATATATAAACAAATGATATGCCCCATTTTCAAACCCTGCCTAACATTTCGAAAATCTCATGGTCGGGCTGAATGGGAATCTTTAAGAAGGAAGTATATTCATGATCGAAATGAACTTATACACAGACCTGTATAACAAATAACGCTCGTTAACAGAAAGCTCCATCATGCCATACGATATTCATACAAGAGAATTACAAGGACAGGAGAAAAACAAAATGGAAAGTGTATTTTTTGCTAAGCTAACTGATCACAGATTCACAACACAACACAAAACAAGACTATGTAATTAATCAAAAGAATTTGTATTTCCCGGTCTCTCTTGTAGACATAATAATTAACAAAAGGCAATATTGATAAGTACTGAACAAAATCAAGGAAGTTAAAGGCAAAAAAGGGGATTGAGAAAAAGGGGTCGTTGGGTAGATGATCAATAGTAGGGAATAGCAGGGGGAGGTGGAGATGCATAGGAGACTCCTTCAATAGGAGGAAGTGGCGTGTTTTCGAATACCGGTGGCGGTGGTGGGTAATGCCATTGAGGTGGGAATGATTCTGCTGGCGGTGGAGGAGGTGGGGAAGGATAACTTTCCTCACAGTTAGGAGCCATAGGTGGGGGCGGTGGAGGAGGTGGGGGAGGCCAAGTTTCGTCACAAGGAGGCATAGGTGCGGGTTTTGGTGGCGTGGATGGAAGTGGTGATGGTGATGGTGGTGGTGTGGACGGAGTTGGTGATGGTGGTGGCGGTGGGGACGGTGATGGTGGTGGAGTATAGTGAATTGATGGTGATGGGGGAGGTGGTGGTGGCGGGGACGAAGGTGGTGGAGTATACCGAATTGGAGGCGATGGTGATGGTGGTGGTGGACTATAGTGAATTGGCGGGGATGGAGGAGGAGGTGGTGGAGACGGTGATGGTGGTGGTGGACTATAGTGAATTGGTGGTGGTGGGGAAGGTGATGGTTGTGGCGGTGGGGACGTTGATGGTGGTGGTGGACTATAGTGAATTGGAGGTGAGGGAGGTGGTGGGGACGGTGATGGCGGTGGAGTATAGTGAATTGGTGGTGGGGACGGCAATGGTGGTGGGGGTGGTGGAGGTGAGAGCCAAACAGGCGGTGGTGGAGCCGAAAAAGTCCGGCCTGAAACTTTATCAGCAGTTGGAGGGGGAGGTGAAGGCGACATTGGTGGGGAAGGTGAAGGCGGCGGCGGCGACGAAGGTGGTGGTGGATGTGAAAGCCAAACAGGCGGCGGAGGAGAGGGCGGTGGTGGAGCCAAAAAAGTCCGGCCTGAAACTTTATCAGTAGTTGGAGGGGGAGGTGAAGCCGACATTGGTGGGGAAGGTGAAGGCGACGGTGGTGGTGGAGGTGAGAGCCAAACAGGCGGTGGAGGAGAGGGCGGTGGTGGAGCCGAAAAAGTCCGGCCTGAAACTTTATCAGTAGCTGGAGGGGGAGGGGGAGGTGAAGGCGGCATTGGTGGGGGAGGTGAAGGCGACATTGGTGGGGAATGTGAAGGCGGCGGCGGTGGTGAAGGTGAAGGCGGTGGCGGCGACGGTGGTGGGGGAGGTGAGAGCCAAACAGGCGGCGGAGGAGAGGGTGGTGGTGGAGCCGAAAAAGTCCGGCCTGAAACTTTATCAGGAGCCGGTGGGGAAGGTGAAGGCGGTGGCGGTGAAGGCTTTACGACTGGCGGCGGAGGCCTCTTTTTCGTTCCGCCACCGCATTTCATCTTGCTACAATCCACAGGCCTCGCAGCTTCAGAAGAACACTCCTTACCCGACCGCTGCCCCGCTTTCCCAGCAATACAATTCTCCCTATCATCAACCACCACCTTTCCTCCGCCACACGACGGCGGCTCTCCGGTGAGATAATTAAACGAAAACGTAAAGTTCTGCAAACTGGGCAGTCGACAAACACTCGCCGGCACCACCCCCGTCAACTTGTTATGCCCAAAGTCCAGCTGCTCCACCGCCTTCATTCCACCCACCGCATCAGGTATCCCTCCCTGTAACTCATTGAAACTCACATCAAAAACCGTAACGTTCTTCAACAACCCGATTTCCGCCGGCAAACAACCGGTGAGATTATCGTTTGACAGGATAATCTCGTTGAGAGTACCGGCCATGTTCCCGATAGTATCGGGAATGCACCCCCCGAGATTGTTGTTAGCGAAAACGAGGACCGACACCGGGGAGTTCCCGAGATTTTCCGGTATTCCGGACACGAACCGGTTGTCGTTCAAAAAGAGCGCGTCGAGATCCTTGTTGAAAAGGTCGACCGGGACCGGTCCCTCGAACTCGTTGAACCGGAGGTCGAGGAATTTCAAGGACGGCAGGGAGAGGACGACGGACGGGAACTGGCCGGCGAACCGGTTGTTGCTCAGGTCGAGCTCGAAGAGGAGTTTCAAACGCCGGAAGGACATCGGGACGGCGCCGCAGAAGCGGTTGGAGTTGAGGTGGAGGAGGGCGAGGTCGGAGAGGAGGCCGAGTTGCTTCGGGAGGTACCCGGCGATGTCGGCGTGGTTGAGGTCAATGCCGGCGACGACTCTGACGGAGGGGCTGGTAGGGGAAGGGGCGCAGAAGACGCCGGCGTAGGAGCAGACGTCGGGGCCGGTCCAGGTGGCGGTGAAGTTGAGGGGGTCGGAGAAGATGGCGGACTTCCATGCCTGGAGGGCAATGTAGGCCTGGCGGAGCCTGGGGTTTTCGAAACGGAGCTTGCTTTCATCGCCGAGGTCGGCGCCGGCGATCTGGGAGAGAGAGAGGATGGTGAGGACGAGGAGAGTGGGAGGGAGGAAGTTGCCGAGGCGACGCCGTGTCGGCATTACTGAGATTCTCGGTGGAGGAGAGGTCAATGGAAGTGATCACATGGGTTTGGGGGGGTTTTAGAGAGAGAGACAGAGAGAGAGAGAGAGAGAGAGAGGGTGGAGAGAGAGGGGGGGAATAACTACACCATCTCCAAAACCCTGTGTTTTATAGGAGTATAATCAAAGCTGTTTTTTGAAAATTTGTTTTGTTTATTTGCAGTAATGGAGGTGGTGCTGCTTTGAACTGCAGAGAACGCATTGGGCTGGAAGATTCCAGTGTTCTCATTGGAATTTTTTTATTTTTCTGAAAGTTCTTGATTTAGAGTGGGTTTGGTTTCAAAAGTCAAATTAATTTCTTGATTAATTTGTCTTTAATTAAACTTTTTTCATATTTATTTGACGAAAGGAAATGAAAAGGTATAAATTTTTTTTTATCGAAACTCATCATTTGTTTAGAGAAGATAAAATAAGATTAAAAAACTCAACTATTTTACTTTATTCAAAAAATTATGAGTTTCAATTCAAATTTTATATTTTTCCGATTCCTCTCGTCGAGAAGAATTATTAAGTCACAAAAATTTGACGCAAAATTAATAAATACGATAAAAAATTGAATATAAAAAAAAAAAAAAAGAAGAAGAAGAAGAAGAAGGAGGTTAACTAGACTTTTTAAAAGCTAGCCAAACCCAATTAGAGTATAATTCTACAATTTCTTCCCTGGTCGTCTTGTTATTTATTACTAATTTAGTACTAGATTTGAAATTGCCAGGTCTGTTTTTTATTGTCTTGGGTTGGATGATTTCTGTCTGCGTAGTTATTTTATATATATTCATTCATGGGTCTTCACTTTTTTACAATGCTAAAGAAGGAGGTAATGTCAACGTATTAGAATATGGTTTTTCTTGTACTCCTAATTAACATAAGTTCTTTTTTATTCATTCTTTCTATTGATTTATCTCTCACAATTCAACTTCTACTTAGATAAAATGATTGCAATCGGGGATGGAGAAAAAACATCATTGAGAACTTTTTTCCTGTTGTCCTGTATATCAGTGGATCAATGCGTATGACTCTTGAAATTTTCTCCATTTTCTCGCAAAATAATTGAGAAAATTCCACAACTATAAAAAGACAAAGAAATGAAGAAAAGAGATAGGTTTCAAGGACTATTTGTTATGTTATGGGCGAATTTAGTTTTCTTTTCAAGCAAATTAAAGTTTATATTTATAATGTTTTGCAAAAAGTGTAGAATAATTTTAACAAGCTAAACTACTATTTCCGAAGGGCACTATGTTCAGGGGCAAACCAAGGGGTGCAAGCGTGAGTCCGAATCCCTGCACACCTTTCAATTATCCCATTATTTCTATTACGTTGTAGGTTTTTCTCGTAAAGATTATTCATAAAGAATGATCCTCTCGAAATTGTGTTAATATTATATAAGGATGGTATTTTGTTGTTAATATTTGAATATACGTGATTTGGTCCCTTGCAAAAAGAGTCATGTGTCCGTCAAGGCTTAGTTTTCCAAAATAAGCTTGGAGCTTTTTTCATTTTGTCTTTGTTTAATTTTTTTTTGTGTGTTTCTTAGTTTTGAATCAAAATTTTGTCGATTGTTGGTTCGTCTCAACGAGAGAAATCGAAAAACTAAAAATTTGTGACTTTACCAAAATATTTTTGAAAATATCTAAAATTTAACACTTATAGCTTAGTTTTTTGGACTAAAAGTGCTAAATTTTGAATATTTTTTGGATAAAAATCATACTCCCTCCGTCCATTTTTTAGAGTCCGGTATTCCATTTTGGGTTGTCCCTTAATTAGTGTCCATTTTGTAAAGTTAATGGGTAAAAGTTTGTGCATTGTCTATTTTGTCCCTAAAAATATATTTCATTTTGAAAAGTTAGTGAGTAAAAGTTTAATGATGATGGGTAAATAGGGAAAGTGGAAGAAAAAGTTGATGTGAATGACATAAGGATGATGTCTTTTTAATAAGTTGGAATTACGAAGCAGAACTCTTGCAAAGGGACGGAGAGAGTAATTTTTTTTACTAAGTCAATCGTTCATTTAAATTTTTCCTATGAGTGAAAGTCAAATCGTTCATTTAATTTTGCTCAACCAGCTGTTTTATTCTCTTTGAGACGATCTCAACGGGCTTATTAGCCATGCCAAAATTGAGATCAAACAGACATGAACAAATCACATTTTTTATATTTTATTTGTAAAATTATGTCCATTATTTATTTTGACAAAAATTATATTTTGTTTATTTTATTATACAATAAATTTGTCCACATAGACAATCTGTGATTGTGGACAGATTTTGTTGTGGAGCCTACCATGGACCCCACACAAACGATCTGAGTCGTTCATTAAATGTAAATATTTTTTCAATGGTTTCCGCGAAAAAATCAACTCAATCCGATACCTATAAGTACTCGATCTAATCATCTAACTTTTTATTATCCAAAAATCTAAATGAAAATTTAGATAATTGGATCGAGCACCTATAGGTATTAGACTGAGCTGTTTTTTCTCGATAACCCTTGAAAAAAATATTTTACTCCACATTTAATGAACGGCTCAGATCGTTTGCATGGAACTCATGGTGAATCCCATAATAAAATCTGTGCACAATCTGTGTACAAATATCTACGTGGTTTCATAGATCATTGATTCATTTTACATTTACAGGCTGGATTGCCATTGGAAAGTAGACCTTTCAAGTTTACAGGCTGGAGGTTTGGTCAATACGTACAAAGGACACAAACCCTAATCTGCAATGGTGGGGTCCTTTAGGGTTTTGTTACAGTATTTTTTTTTTGATTGAGGGAAAATGTAAGTAGATGGGACCCGCTCATGTTTTGATGATGG
>WJXA01000061.1:0-94563 GCA_014282245.1 Rhododendron simsii | reverse complement strand
CGTGGCGGTTTACAGCAAATGGCCATAGGCGTGATGAAATTGCGACTCATTATGGAATGCACACAATTGGTAGGTTAGTTTGCTGGATATCTATTTTTTTTGCTCTTACTTAACCCCCCTTGCCCTCCTCTTTTTTTTTCGGAGTTCTGCCTTATTAAGGTTAAGAATTAATGTTGACAAAATAATTTTTTTCTAGGCATGGCTGGAAAAAGTTCCTATTGTGTTGTTTTTGTTGGAAAAGTCCTGGAAGAAGTTCCTATGATGCATGGAAGGTGTAGGTGGAGCATCAGTCCCTTTGCTCTTAATGTGCAATCAAACATGGATGGTCGTGGTGGTTTCAAATAAGTGCATTAACATTGCTTGTTTCTCACCTGGGGAGTAATGGCATTTCTAATTTAGTAGGTTGTCATATTTGTTTATTCCAAAACACTTTCGTTCGGGGTTATGTAATGGTACTATATTTGATGGTGTTGGACTGTTTAGGAATGGTTCGTTGTTGTGTAATGTTGTAATAGCTTGAAACCCTGGATTTGATTTTGCTTATGTTCGACCGTTGGGACTATGGAATTGATTTGCTTCCTTTATGCAATGAATATGTAGCTGATCTTATTTCATATTTGGGCATTTGTATGTGGGATGCCAATATCATATGCTGATCTTATTTGATATTTGGCCATTTGTATATGGGATGCCAAGATCATATATAGGTCCTCTGCTTAAGACAATCTAGCAGAGTTTTTTGGTAATTACTAATGCTAGATTTCTTGTACATACCTCTAGCAGATTATATTAAGATGTTTTGCTGCCTGTTATGCAGTTTTCTGTTGCTACTTCGGGCAGGCATGAGCTGTTGCTACTTCGAGCAGATGAATGCTAGTTGCTTGACTTCGAAATTGCTATTGTTTTGCTACTGTTTTTGTTACCTTTTATGCAGATGCTGCTACTGTTATTGCTTCTGTTTTCGATCAAAATGGTATTCTGGCACTTTGTTTCCCAATTTAGATAGGCTGAACAGGTAGGAGAAAACGAATTATACAGCTTTGTCGAGGGAAAGAAGCTTATATCAGCTGTGTTCCTGACTTTCTGCTGTTTTGTTGCCATTATTGCCATTGCCTATGGCAGGTTGTCATTCGGTTATGCTACCTTTTGATTGTGCCAAGTACTCTGCTTTTGCTACCTTTTTGAATTTGATTGTGCCGAGTACTCTTTTTTTCCCCTTTTTAATTTTAATGCAATGGCTTTTAGCCAAATTTGTACAAAAAAATAATTTTTTTTTGAAAAATTTAAAAAAATCAACCAAACAGCATCTCAGAAATTTTTATAATTGCTCCAGAATTTTGAAATGAACAGATTTTATGAGAGAAGTTCAAAGCCACGTTTTTTAAAACATTTCAAAATTTTTTGCCAAAACTAACAAACGAACATAGCCATACATTTTTACACATATCTTGCACACATTTTTATGGGGCCCGCCTCAGGTCCCACCAATATGATCCGAACCGCTTATTATTTTTAAAATAATATTTTAAGAGTTTTTATAAAAAATCAACTCGATAGGGTATCGGTAAGGGCTTTTTCAGAAATCGCAGGGCGAATCAGACCGTTTCACTCTATGATTTCTAAAAAAACCCTTACCGAAATCCTATCGAGTTGATTTTTTATAGAAACTCTTAAAAATTATTTTAAAAATAATGAACGGTTCGAATTATGTTGATGGGACCCATAAAAATATGTGCAAGATATATGTAAAAATGTATGTGCAAGTAGCATGACTCGTTCAAAAATGTCAAAGCATAGGGTTTGCAGAAAATATTTTCTTGTCGCCTCTCTTTTTACTTCCTCTATTTTCATCGCAGGGACGGGGGCAAGGGTGGAGGCGGTAGAGGAATATCAGTACTCATTTCCTACAGTGTTCCTTGGCAATGAATTTCTGTAGAGGAAGAAAGCCTCAACCACCTTCGGTAAGCGGTTATACCAGTGGTATGCAGCAGGTGCCAGGCAAAGCAGAAGATTTGGAGAGCAAAATAGCTTTGCAGCATCAGCGCGCAGTCATTTATCTCTCAACACAACGTAGTAGCGTTGGGTAAGAACAAAGTCACGCGCGTGATTCACCGTGAATGTTGAGCTTTTTACTGACTATTCTAGTTTTTCCTGACACAAGGCTTCAAAACGAGCATGCCATCTTGTACTTTATATAAATTACAACTTTAACCCATCTGTTGTATTTACCTTCCTCATTTACCCCGCTTCTCCTTCTCCTTCCTTTTCTCATTGTATCTCGTTTGGATTCTTGTATTTTTTTCGTTTCCAGACAGAGAATATTAAGGGTTAGTTGTTAGTTACGACATGAGTCCAACATCTCATCTATGGCGACTTGAACTTAGAATCTCTCCCTTTCGTAGAAGAGTAAGGAACAACCACACTAGGTGGTGTTCTAGTTTTGATTTGTGGATTGAAACAGCCAGATTAACAATCTTGGGTTGTTAGGTGTTGTTTTCATTAACTTTTTTAAGAGCTTATTGGGTGTTTTGAGTTTTGTCTTTATTCAAAAAAAAATTGAGATTGTTATTTTGGTTTTAAACTTTTGTTGATTATTGGTTCGTCTCGTCGAAACGAATGCAAAAAATAAAGAATTATGAATTTTACCCAAATGTATTTGAAAATATCCAAGATGATGAAGCTTAAAAAGTCTGGCTTTCAGAATTTTATATTGGATATTTTCAAAATTATTTTGGTCAAAAGTAAAAAAAAAAATTACTTCTGCGATTTCTCTCGTCGAGACGAATCAATAATCCTTAAAAGTTTGGTACAAAACTAATCAACACGAAATTTTGAATAAGAATAAAAACGCCCAAAAAGTTTAGAAGAACAACACCTTAGTCCCCGAATTATTTATCCAAAATTAATTTCATCCCTAATTCCACCCAATCCAGTGTTTGACATATGTGGGACTGCTTATGGGAAAAGGGAAAAATTTTTGAAAAAACATTTCTTTGTTAAGAAAAACAATTTCAAAACATTTATCAAAAAATCATTTCTTTGTTAAATCGGTTCTTATTTTTCCAAAACCATAACTAGGTGCCAAATCGTAGAGCACTGAACTGAATCGAAGTGGATTGATTTAGCGGTTATTTCCATTTTTCATGAACACCTCTGATTTTGAAGCTTCTAGTCAATTTTTTTTTTTTTTTTTACTTTTTAAGTTTTTCTCAATGAGATGAATTCAAATACCAAAAAAATCAGATGAAAAATTCATATATTTAGAAAATAAAAAAGTTTGTGGAATTACCATGTAGGTTTAGACATCATTGAAAAGGGAGAGAAGTTTGTGGAATTACTATGTAATGTTCAAAAAGAGAAATTACTACTCCCTCCGTCCCTTTTTAAGTGTTCTGCTTCGTAATTCCAACTTATTAAAAAGATATCATCATTATACCTTTCACATCAACTTTTTCTTCCACTTTCCCTACTTACCCATCATCATTACACTTTTATTTATTAACTTTTCAAAATGGAATCTACTTTTAGGGACAAAATAGACAATACACCACCTTTTACCCACTAACTTTATAAAATGGACACTTATTAAGGGACAACCCAAAATGGAATACCGGACTATAAAAAAGGGACGGAGGAGTATATGTAACGTTCAAAAAGTTGAAGGGGTAATTGGCAGTGTCTTCTTCGGGTTCGGATCACATCCAGTTTTTTTGTTGTCCATTGTGGTCCAGTTAGCGGCTGAGATTTACTGTGAGAAATCCAAGGGTCCCCATCTTGCCACATCTAAGTCACATTATGGCTCTCAAACGGCACCAGTAATGCTAACGGAAAATGCCCCATTTAACGTGATTTTTTTTTTTGCAGAGAAAACCAAATGTTTGAGGGGCTCTCGAACGTCGCATATGCTTTTTATGGGACTCATTTCGGATCTCACAAAAATATTCAATCTTAAGTTATTTTTAAAATATTTTTTTATTGGCTCTTGTAAAAAATTAGTTCAATTCGATATCCGTAAGGCTTTTTCAACATTCGTATGGGCTCTACAAATTCTAAAACACCCAAAAAATTTTGAAACAACTTTTATCGATATCGGATTCAATTAATTTTTTTCAAGAACCCATAAAAAATATTTTAAAAATAACTTGCAGTTTGAATCATCTTTATAGGATCCATAATGAGCTCCACTCAAAAAAATCATAGTCCATTTAATGGATTCCCTTCTGAGAATACACTGCTTCAGAATTTTTTGATTTGTGCGGGCCCATTATGGGTCTTACAAATATGATTCAAATTGCAATTTATTCTTGAATTATGTTTTCATGTATTTTTGAAAAAAATCAACTCAATCTGATATTGATAAAGGTTGTTTCAAAATTGTTAATGTGTTTCGAAATTCGTAGGGCCCTTACGGATGTGGAAAAAGCTCTTACGAATATCGGATCAAGCTATTTTTTTGCAAAAGCCAATAAAAAATATTTTAAGAGTAATTTACAGTTTGAATCATCTCTATAAGATCCGAAACACAAAAATCGTATGTGACGTTTGAGTCCCCCTCAGACATCTGTTTTCTCAAAAAAAAAAAAAAAAAAACCATTGAATGGGACCTTTTCCGTTAGCAACTTTTGCTGGTGCCGTTTGGGGGCCATAATGGGACTTGATGTGGCAAGATGGGAACCATTGGATTTCTCATAGTAAATCTTGGCCACTAACTGGACCACAATGGACAACAAAATACTGGATGTGATCCGCCCTTGTCTTCTTCACCTTCTGACATGCCATCGGAATTTTCCAAAACAAGAATTCCGATGGGATGGGTTGGGTGTCGGCAGTCGTTGTCTTCTTCCTTTGTAATGAAGCATAGAGACAAAGACGGAGATATTTGGGTTTTTCTGAGATTTTCGTTTTTTAGATGGAAACTCCCTAAAACGACGTCGTTTTGGGGAGATAGTGGAAACAAGTAGTGTACGTAGACTTTCCCAATATGGAGTAGAACGGAATTGACAAAAGTGAAAAACAGAATCGCCAACTAGCTCAGCTGAGCTAAGCGATACGCGAATATGCGTAACCTAACGAACCAACTTTCTTCAAGAAAAAAAGATACGCTGTACGTAGCTAGCTACTCCACCCCATCCGGTCCTATTCCCGAGAAGTTTTTCAGTGCCGGGTGGGCACCGGCTATGTGGTACCAAGCACCATCTCAGCCATCCAAACGTGTTTTGGACGGTTCAAATTTATTTGAGTAATTTTTAAGTGTAAAATTACTAAAACACCCCCTCAAGCCCAAACATATCTAGACCGTTCAAAATAAGTTTGGACGGCCGAGATGCCCACCCCGCACTGAAAAATTTCTCCATCCCTGTTCCCATCCATTTGGTTCCGCTGCAAAAGGTGGATTTTGTTTTCTTTTTTTTTTTAAATTTCGGTAATGATAATGCCAAAACTGTTTTTGTAGATGCCAAAATTTCAATACATAAAGGTCTTGTACATTGCACATGGTACAAACCTTTTGTGTACTAGAGTTCTGGCATTATCATTTCACTTTTTTTAATCAGCGAAGAAAGGTTTTCATACAATCAAAAGGGAAAATTAATCAGCGCGCCACCAAATGACCTAAATTGTTGCAAATTTTGGAAGTAAAAGAAACAGTATCGTCGCAAAGAAAAAGAAACTTCTGATTAAGACGTGCAATAACGAAGCCTATAAACATTATGTGTGCACACTCGAGGTCGCATCATCTTGTAATATCGTAGCTCTGCGATAAAAAAAAAAAAAAAAGAAGCAAATAATCAGATTAATGAAATGAAAGCAAAACCACAGTGACAAATATATTTTTCCTTACTTTTCTTTCTTTTAGAAGGAGCAGTTACTATGCCATATCTTTAATTTTGGAGGGAAACAATCTTTAACATAACAAAAGACAGATAAGGAAGAAATTTAGGATCTTAACAAGGCAAAGATAAGAACTCATACCTTCACCCTTCTGAATAGTTCCTTTGCAGTAGGATCATTCTCGAAATGATCACGTACGGGCTGCAGAAAAAAATGAACTTATTATTCAGATAAATGAAAGAGAAAAAGTTCTTTCCGGTTGATCTGGACAAGGGGGGCTGTCTGGGGCCCCCTTCGCATGTTTTTTTTGGGAAATCCAAACTGTGCATCTTGTAGGGTCCGCAAAATATGAGTTTTTACAAGGAAAAATGGACGACTGTGATCTGTCAACTATTTTTAAAGTTAAATTGTTAGCGGTTGTCCATTTTTTCGTGTAATAACTCAAAACTTTTGACATATCTATCAATGTCTGAACAAGCTAATTTTTTGAGTAGATACATTATTTTGCAGACCTTATAAGATGCACGGTTCGGATTTTCCAAAAAAAATGCATGAAGGGGGCCCACACGAGTGCTGTCCGGAGAGCCCCTTGTCCGGACAGAACTTATTCTCTAAATAAAATGGGCAAAAGGCAGGCTCCATGGCCTTGATGGCCAGTATATTCAAATATGAACGCTTAATCAAAACCTATAGCAACAGTTAGCTCTATTCCCCCAGACCAACCAACCACTGATCAATTTGACAAACAAGAACCAAAATCAGCAGACTTATCCAAAAAAGAACCACAATCAGCTGAGTCACCATGCATGATTAATGCAGTCCAAAAATATGAACTCAGGGCCCGTTTGTTCGGCAAAAATACAACTGAAAGGCATAGGACTCGTAATTCCTTCGGACTAATTGGGATAGGATTAATAATAAATACTACACCCGTTCAGTTTTTGGTATTGAATATAGCACATTTTCTGGAAAGCCGTAAAACTTTTCACCAAACACCAGATAAGAGATCCTTAGATATATTGTCCAATCTTATGCCCATATCCGTCAAGCAAAAGAACTCTTACATCTAATGCAAGATTAATGCTGCTTATCGATGAGAGTATGCGCTAATCCAATTTCTAGAGGACTACTTCCAAATATGGAAGGATACGCAACAGTAACTTTTTTCTTTTATTAGTCGCAACAGTATAACAATACAACACAGGATGAAAAAAAGAGTGGGCAAAAAGGAAAAGAATCAAGCACAAACATTAAACAGCACACCAAAAAGTATTGGAAACATGATACTTCTATTTCTAAGTTCAAGCTGGTGCATGGCAAGTAATGGACCAATGGTCTGCAGCACCAATATATAAGAGCTGGGAGTATACCTACACTTAAGGGTCATCATTTAGCCCGAAGGTCCGTGGCCCGCCCGAAGCCCGCTCGGCCCATCGGGCTTTTACCCGGCCCGTAGTTTGTACTGGGCGGGCTTGGGCCTATGAATTTTTACTCGGCTTGCCCGTGGTACCCACCTAATAACCCGCCCACGGGCCCACCCATTAGCCTAAAATCCCACAAAATCCTTTCTTTTTTCCCTTGCCCAAGGAAATTTAAGCCCGCCTGTTACTCGGCCCGCTAGCCCGCCTGACTTTTGGCCCGCTAGCCCATAGGCCGGGCTTGGGCTTCAATTTATGGTAGGTAGCCCGGCCCGCAAAAAAATAAAAGCCCGGTCGGCCTGGCCCGTGGGCGGGTTTGGGTAGTGACTTGGCTGCCTGGGCCGGCCCGGCCAGGCCCGATGATGACCCTTGCCTACACTAGAAACTTAGAAAGAAACCATCAACATCATGTAAGCAGGAAAGTGCAGATTAAAGAAGAAGTACAAGACCTGCAATATCTTATTTATTGATTTTGATAGAGCAGGTTTTAGATCAGCAGGATGCAAGTTCCCACTTTCATAGTCCGCAACTAATTCTTCAAAACTCTTGAAGGTCCTGAATTCCAAACACAAACGCGCAAGAAGACAACCTCATCAACGAATAAGAATTAGCGATTCCAAAGGAAATAGGATCGGAAGCACCAGACATATACATCAATCTAGAACTTTGGACGAGCTGCAGCCTGCATGGCTTATGAAAGGTAAATCTGAGAAAGCACTACACTGGGCTCAATTTTCAACATTCAGGCTCATGGCTACTACTAGAGGAGGAGGAGGAGGAAACTCACTTTTCACCACCATTGTCAGCACTACGTTCAACTTTGAATTCATCAAACCATGGGAGGATAATGTATTTAATGTACTCCAAACAGGGGTTCCCTTGAACTACCATTGGAGGGCAGTACGCCTTCTTTATTTTCCGATTAACTTCTGACTGCGGGCAATAACATACTTCTATTAATTGAGTGAACACCAAAAACTAAGAAGTACGTCAAATTCTGAAAGAGGCTTTAACGAACAGGGCACTTTGAAGCAGAAATTACTATATTACTAATTAGGCACAACAAAAACTGACTCCTTAAATTGTTTTGTTGTAGCACAAAACAATACCTCCTTGTCCTCCATAAAAATGGCAGAGTCTGTAACGCTTTTTGACATCTTCTCTTGCCCTTGCAGCAAACCAGGAAGCATGTCTGCATACAACAGTAATCAAGAGAAGCAACCATATCACAATAAACAAATTAATATAAACAAATGTGATGTCTGGATAATCAGAAAAGGGCCATACGGTGAGACAATATGATAGGCTTGTTTTTTCTCTTAATGTCATCACAGTACTCTCTAGCAAAAACATTCACTTTCCGCTGGTCCATGCCCATTTGACAGATATCAGCCTGTTCAGATAGAAAACATTGTTTACCGTCCCATTATGTCATTAGGCACAATCAAAACACAGATCAAAGCTACCTCTCCAAAGTAATCAATCAAACATGATCACCAATATGTACAGGTTAAACCGATACGGGCTAACCAACAGGTTACACAACCAATCACAATGATATCTAGCAAAGAAATGGATAGAAAAGAAATGTATTTGATAGCATTGATAATCGGACTTTTTCTTAACAACAAAGAGGATGAGGCAATAATGCCACGATTTCAAGAAACGAAACCTCATCAAGGCAGATCTAGTATTTATCCATTTGCAGGTTTCAAAATGTTAACAATTACCATCCATGGTTTTTATTCCAATTTTTCTAATAATGTTGTCAGACACTTAAGTTGTTTCATGATTGTTGAAGATATAAATAATAAAGTTGCCCCTCTCTCGAATAGCTTAAGCTTTTAAATGAGTTAGTGGTTAACAATCTAATAATGATTACTCTGTCACACACTCATGCAACCGCCACGGTGTGCGGCATGATGGTTTTCCTCCATAGTCAGCAGAACGTAAATCAAACTTCACTTAGTAAGCTCACATAATTAATCAAATGATAGTATCAATTCATGACAACTTTTTTTCTTTTTGTGAAAAAGATTCATGACAACTTTAAACAGTGAAACATGACATAAGTCTTCGAGTCAGCACTCAGCAAGACCAATATAGATACACCCATGATTAGTAAGAAATAAAGGCACCTTAAGGAAAAAAATATCAGCACATTGCATGCATGGGTAGAGAATCTGGGCTCCCGTCAACTCATCCTGCTCACTGCGACCCATAATCTGGATACACCTGCATAGAGGATCTCAAGCTTAATGTACTAGACTAGATCGATAGTTACAAGGAAGTAATTCCTATCATAAATCTGGTACTTCATTATCCTATTAAGCTTGTTCCTTCTTGAGATATCCATTACAAGAGGCCAGTATTCATGTCCCCGAGAGTTAATTTCTTCCGAAGACCATAAAAATTCCACTTGATCTCCGTGGAGATTCAAACCCACAGCTTTCCAGACCTCAATCATGTACTTTCCAACAGTTTGAATTTTCTTCAAGTCACCCCCCATTTTGTTGTTAAACCACGCAAACCAATCAGCAATCCATATTTTTACTTTGCAACCAGCAGAAGTCATCTTGTTCACACTAATTATCTTCATAACCCCCTGCTCACCAACAAAACAAAATGCATCCATCATATTTAAGAAGCAGCAAATCTACATGTACAAATTCTCCCAAACTTATTATCAAAGTTTTGAAAAGCGACAGAGACAAAATATTCAACTTTCAACATATCCAGGGTTTGTGATCCCGTAATTTTTGAGTGTCACAAAAATAAAATAAAAAAGTAATAAAAGATTAAGAGTACAGGATATGCATTAATTTGTATAAGATTCAACAAACTATTGGCCATACCTATAACTAGAAAAGTATACAATCCAGAATATTAACATCTACATTTAGTCCACTGCATCTTCTCAAGTAATTACACACTATTAAAATAAAAAAAAATGAGGAAAAAAATATCTATGCTCATCCTAAATACTAGTCAAGCATATCACTTTAGAGAAACCAGGGGATTACGATCCTCTAAAGTACACGAATATCATGGAGAGTTCCATTACACACACAAGTTGTGTCCCCCCTCTAATGACAAACAATATAATGTTCTAGGTGAATCGTAATTGGAAACTTTTTTATCTAAAAAATTCCCATCATCACGCCAGTCTACGTGACATTATCTAAACCACTGTTTTTCCTATCATTTGAGACGGGAACACCCGGGTGTGGAAAAGATCTCTCCCAAACGTTCATACGATAATAGCTGAATTATGAAATGGTTAGCTACACAAGGCCCATACAGCAAGAACTGAACTTTAAAACTTTGCAGCATAACTAGTAAATCAAAATTCCTCAAATAGATAACAGCTTTGAGGACAACTACAAAACGGTTAGCTACACAAGGACCATACAGCAAGAAATGAACTTTAAAAATTGCAGCATATCTGGTAAAATCAAAATTCTTCAAATGGGGCAACAACATTGAGAACAATTACAAAACGGTTAACTGCACAAGGACCATGCAGCAAGAGCTGAACTTTAAAAATTGCAGCATAACAGGCAAAATCAAAATTCTTCAAATAGGTAGCAGCATTGAGGGCAACTATGAAACGGATAGCTACACAAGGACCATACAGCAAAAAAATGAACTTAAAAAACTGCAGCATAATTGGGACAATCAAAATTCTTCAAATGGGTAAACAACATTAAGGACAATTGACTACGTTGTCAATCGCAAACCTGGGCAATATGCATTCTACCGGAGGGTTCGAACCCGTCGTAGCAAACGGGTTTGGGCTTCTTCGACAGCAGGTTTAGCAACTCATCCTCTTGGATGCACTCTTCCCCAACACTCCTCACAATCCTGAACTTCTCCTCCACACTCATCCCCCTGTTAAGACAAATTTACCAATCCAACACGTACAATTATATGTACCCGTAAACACATGCACAAGTACACACAGACATAACATGAACACGAAGTTCCAGCAATGCTACTTGCACGTACATTTTTACACAGATTTTGCACATACACTTTTATGAAGCCCACCTCGGGTCCCCCAATATGATCCGAACCGCTCATTATTTTTAAAATAATTTTTTAAAGAGTTTCTGTAAAAAAATTAACTCGATAGGATATCGAAAAGGGCTTTTTTAGAAATCACAGGGCGAATCAGACTGTTTCACCCTACGATTTTTTAAAAAGCCCTGTGATTTTTGAAAAAGCCCTTTTCGATATTCTATCGAGTTGATTTTTTACGGAAACTCTTAAAAAATTGTTTTAAAAATAATGAGCGTTTCGGATCATATTGGTGGGTCCCGAGGTGGGCCCTATAAAAGTGTATGTGCAAGATTTGTGTAAAAATGTATGTGTCCTTAGGTTTATTAACAAAGTTCTGAATACCGGTGGTTTTCTTACTGGTACGAAACGTACCGATACCGGTGAGATACCGGATACCGTTTCAGATTCATCACTATTAATGTTATTTTCTTACGTAAAAGAATTTATAGTATAATATACACATTTTTTTTAAAAAAAAAAATTTCCGGTATTGTCTGGTACTTGAATAAACAAATGAATTTAAAAATAGTCCGGTACTATCTGGTATTGGCCGGTATCTCCGGTACCGTCCTGTATTTGAGCCGAAATGGAATTAGAGGTGTATGTTACCGGATTCTGTAAAAAACGGTAAGTACCGGCCGATACGGAACTGTATTGATTTCATTGCATGAACATGTATAAGAAGGTGTTTTAGGAGCTTACTGGGATGTGGAATCGGAGGAAGGGGCTTGATCTGGAGAGGAGATAGAGAGCGTTTCCATGTTATCCGTCGGAGACTCCATGTAAGGGTGTGCTCGAATTAGGGTTTGATTTAAGAAGCCTCTGTGTTAGAACTGGAAGCTCGAATTAGGGTTTGGGCCAGAGAAGGTTGCGCATATGTGAGGTTTATTTTTATTTATTTCTGTTGCTTTATACCGTCCGTATAAATATTTTTATTACGAGTAGTAAAATTAAATAGATAGTAATATATTTAACTCCCATTTTTTAAAATCAAACCAGCTCCTCCTATGGTAAAAAATTGCTTTGATTCAAAATGAGTTGATTTTACTTTTCATTATCGAAAATGGGTGAATTTTGAAATGATACAAATCACTTTTGACCCATTCCATCTTGTGTTCGGACAAACTAGTGTCGATTAATTGGGAGTGTCGGTCAAATGCAAATACAAACCACAAGGGGCTCATTGTTATTTCTCAGAAGTAAGGGGTATCCGTCATTAAGGAAATCTACCCAAAATATAATCACATAATTTAATAGATAGAAAAAAAAATGAAAATAGTGCATAACATAACATTTACCTAGATCATTATGAAATAATTAACACGAGGAGTGGTTATTAGCACAGATTGATACAGATGTGAACATGGTCCTGGCTACAAGGATAGCCACTAGCAATATTGGGTATTCCCAAGCCAGTGAAAACACCACCAGTAAACAGTACCATCCATTCGAATTACGAGTTCAAAAATGTCTAAAGCATAGGGTTCGCAGAATTTTTTTTCTTGTTGCCTCTCTTTTTTACTTCCTCTATTTTCATCGGAGGTAGCGGCAGGGGCAGTAGAGGAATACAAGTACTATTTCCTACAGTGTTTCTTGGCTATGAATTTCTGTAGAGAAATCCTCAACCCCATTCGGTAAGTCGGTTCACCAGTATGCAGCAGATGCCAGGCAAAGCAGAAGATTTGGAGAGCAAAATAGCTTGGGCAGCATCATCGCAGTCATTTATCTCTCAACACAACGTAGTTAGGCCCATTGGTTTTCTGTATTTTGGAAATTCTCCTCAGTATAGCTGCAAAAGCATCCTTGTCCTGCATAAAAGAATTCCATCAGCTTCAACAAGAAACTGCTGGAAAGAATGCTCATAGAATGCCATGCTTCTAAGAAAAGCACATCATCTTTGATTACAAATGGACCATTCATGAGATCTGCTTTCGGTTTCAGCCTTCTACACTGGCAACCCAATAATCTCTTTGAAAACAATTACCAAGAAGGATTAGACAATGTCGACAAGCCAGAGTCAGATAGGAAGTACTTTTACTTTATCTGCACCAAACTGATCATGCTCTCCAAGCTAATTAACTTTCTAAACAACTTGGGCTTCAAGGTCAGAAAAAGGAGATTTCAAAATAGATTGAATGTTTCATAACAACGTTAACATGGGTGATGCCTGGTAAAAAATATAAGTTAACAAGGATGAAGGCCCCAAAAAAACATGACAAACAAACACTTACCTCTTTGGTTTTCAATCTTGATTTAAATTTAGCAACAAGATCCTGCGTGGTCACAGGAGTCTTTTGCATTAGAACTGCCCGGATTTCATCTTCTGTGACAGGTCCAGATGATGCAGCGGACGCAATTTTTGATGCATTCAAAGATGATGGAGTAGACGTTTTGGAAGATGATGGCGCTGCAACTTTCGTAGGTACACTACTTTTTGAAGTAAGTGCAATTTCTTCTTTTGAAGGTTTCACATCCTGCTCCCATATAAGTAAAAGTTAGACAACAAATTTCACCTACGAAAAGATCTTTACTGTGGAATAGGTACTCAAACGTATATCAAGCATGTTTCAACTAAGGCAAAAATGTACATTTTCTGTCTTCACTTTTTTCGGAGGTGCACCATTATTACTAGCTTTTACATCATCACCGTTTGTTTTCCTCTTTCCCTTTGACTTGGATGTGGTTGGGGTGCCCCGAGCAGATCCCGAGGAAGCTTGTTTTAAAGGGCTATTATCAACAGGTTCTTCTTTCGGAGCATCCTTCTGCTTGGGAGCCAGCACAGGTGAAGTATCATCCTCCATCTGGACAACCAAACAGAGCACCCAAGATTAATTTCCAATAGAAACTTCGGGTAAAATTGGATAAAAATCAATGACTTGGGAAAAGATAGATAAAGATATTGAACCAGTGACCCCACATGCTTGAGAGACAAAAGCAGCACATTTTCTTCCCAACATGCTGTATGCCAGTAATTGCCAGTAATTATAACAAGGACAAAATCAAGGCAGAGAACATTTGTTGTTGTTCTTCTCCTCCATGTTAGGCAATGCATAGGGTAGGGAGTCGTCTTTTAGCGAGATAAAATGTCATTCAAACCATTCATGAATACAAACCTAAATTGTATACGTACGAAACCATACTGGACACTACTTGCAACGACTGGGTTTTCCCATATCAAGAATGCTTTTATCTTCTTCACAACCAACGAACTTGGCTCTCACATGCCTTTCATGAACAGTGGCTCTTTTCTTTTAGAGTTTTTAAATAAATGATTAAAGCAGTGCCATAGATGTTATGTTCTTATATGGTGGAGACAGTTCTAGAAAAGCAGTTACACTAATGAAGTAGTTTCTGAACGAGGGTAATTAGTAGTGAATGCTATACTTCTGTGCCCCTCAATTTGAGAAGGCATGCATTAACTCGATGTGCTGACAACTTGGTAATGGAGAAGATTGAGAGGATGACAAAACGATGCTGAATTGTTTTCTCCACCTATGTATAACTAGGGGATCTCATAAATTCATTCAGTGGCTTTCTAAGATGAGACTAGTGGGGGACACGGACACCGAAGGGGAGTTGGTGTTTTAGCCATCATTGTCGACCGGAATATTATTGACCCATTCAGACTGAAAATAGGTAAGAAATGTGTTGTCAACTTATCAAACAGTACCAGGCTCCCTAGGCGGGAAGTCAGCAATAGCTACACCAATCACAACATTGTTTTTGGGCACAAGCTACATATACTTATATGTTTAATTGTGATCCATCAAAAAGACAAACTGAGGCACAAGTGACAAGTTTGTTACAAATTAAAATAAGTTTTGAATTATGAAGTGACACCAAGATGTAACCCCATACAACTCACTGAACACATGCGATTGCTCAGTGTGGGCCACACAAATTTTAATATAAATAATTGGACATGCCACTTGACTTGTCATACGTATCCCCATGTGTCCTCAGTCTGTCAGTGTCTTGCCATGTCTAACACAGATACAGCATCCACTAAGGTTTTCTCGTATTTCGTCGGGGAAAACAACCCATAAGATTCTCACAAAATCATACTACATAAAATCTCAACTCGTGAGTACAACTTTAAGAAACAGTAGGCATCACATAAACTTACATCATCATCATCGTCGTCATCCTCTGCATCTGAATCATCCAAACCACCAGTTCGCCCAAGCAGCTTCTTCAACTCTTTTCCAGATTTGCTCAGGCCTCCTTCCTCCTCTTCATTAGTTTCGTCCTCATCCTCTTCATCCTGTAGGCATATGTTTAGGGCATCAGCCTCATAAACAAAACAAAACAATAAAGCTATCGGATCACAACTATAGTAATCCATGAAGATTGGGAATACAGTGAAGAAACTCACAAAGACACGAGGTTAGGCCAGACAAAAAAGAGACGCTTATTTTCTTGGTAAGTAGACAAAAAGAGACATACAGCACACTAAGAATGATTTACCTCACTAACAACTAATAAGACAATAGTAGTGAAAAAAATACATATAGGTATTTATCTAGCAAGCTAGGGGCATTTCAACGAACATACAAACGACATACTTACAGTTCTCATAGCAGTCCTTCACAAAAGTCACATTCAATGAAAATCAAGAAGGCAATTTCAAAAAATGTGTAGTATAGAGTAGACTTGAAGAGATGGAATAAATCCTACTTCAGTCCAATAATGCTAGTCCTTTTGGGGATTCACTGCTCATTTATTTTCAACTTTAAATAATTCTCAGCCATTTGTACTGCATAATTTCGGAAAACTAAACCTTATCTAGTCATCTACCTTACGTTTCAAAGGGGACTGACATTTAGGGATGTCCCAAAGTAGAAAGATGGACCCAGGACGAAAAGAGTAATAAACTCTTCCTATGGGGTGGTGGTGTAATGCACCATTACAACTATCAATGAGCAAGTCTAGAAAATACTATAATTAATAAAACCTGCTTAATTTCTGGAGGTGCTGGGATTTCAGGGGCTAAGTCTTCTCGTTCCTCAGGATCAATGGCAACAGCTTCATCATCATCGGTGAAAATTTCTTCATGCTCCCAATCGTCACCTAGCAAAAAAGAAATAGCAAACCATCTATAAGTGTTTCTTAATCAAAACTGTAAGGATTCCTCATAAATGAAGTAGTGCAAAGGAGAACTTTCAGCGAATGCTAAAAATTCACCGTAAAAACACAATGAGAATTGACTACATCACATCACAGGGAGAAAATATGCAACAAACACAGTTTAGTTGGATTACTTCTATCTACGAAGCTCTTCTCTTTTCTTACCTCATCTGTACTTTCTTCTAATAGATACATCATGCATCAACTTTATGTTTGAATATCAAATACTGGGATAGCCAAAACAAAGAATCATGTATCTAAAATGCTCTAAATCGGAATTCAGAACACAATTTCACTCCTGCCACCATCTTTAAAACACATGTTTATTTATCTTTTAAGTATATCTGCCATTGGCCAAACCATTATTCCACAGGTTTAAAAGAGAAACTATCACAACATGTTCATGGCATGAAAACAAACAAACAAACAAACAAATAAGACAGGAATCTATCTGTTGGAAATAGAGTATATGGTATAAAACAACGCAAAGCTCACCCTTCTCAGCATCATCATCATCCATATCAAGGTCACCTCCTCTTGGACCTTCTTCGTCATCATCGCCACTTCTTTTGTTCAGTCCAAGTCTACTTTTCCTTGCCTCCTCCTCTTCTTCGTCTTCCTCTCCCCTATCTGAAGCATTGTTCTCCTCCTCATCACCACTGGTTTTCCTACGTCCCCTTCCACCACCAGCTCCACTCTCCTTATCATCAAACTTCTCAACTTCACCAAATGCAGCAGCTCCATTGTTTGCTGCTTTCATCATCCATCTTTGATACCCATCTGCAGTTTTCCTTCTGTTCTTCATTTTCTCTTCTGCTTCCTCCAAGGTAAGTTGCTTATATTGTGCAACTTTATTGAAGTTATACCTGAAAAAGAAACGAATAGAGAAAATCAAAATCAAGAAGCTAGCACTGGACTTCATACATGTCACATGTGCAACAACTGAAAAAACTAGCAGCATGATATTTGTCACAAACAATTAGGGCAGCAAAAAAGGAACTCTATTTTTCAATTCTCCCTTTCCTTTCAAAACAATTAGTAAACCTAGTTTACTCTGAAAAATTAGAAACATATGCTTATACTGCTTTCGTCTAGCCGGGATTACCAAAGCAACACTAAAAATGTAATGTGCTACAAAAGAGATGCGAAAGCATAGAGTGCGTGCATACCAAGAGCCTGCAGGAATAGCAGCAAACTCCTTTCCCTGCAGCATTAGTAGGTAGTAGGTTGCTGATTGTGCACCCTCAAGATGACCATGGTACTGAAATTGGCCCGTTTCATCCTCCAATAGCCAAGGTTTATTCTTGTACTTCTCCTACACAATGGAATTACATAATCATGGAGTCCGTAAAAAATGGAATTAGCAAGCAGCGCAGAGTAGCTGATTAACAAAAATTACATCAAATAATCTAGACCGAACAATAAAAGCAATGAAAGACAAACCAACCAAGCCAAATTAAACCCTTGTGTCTGAATCAACCGCGGTCAGCGATAATGAATCTCTTTTTCCGTTCTACACTTCTACCCTGTTAAGGACTACATGTTCTATTAAATTTAAAACAGTCACATCTTTTTTTGCCACATTTCATGTCAATTTAGAACTTCCCCTCTCCCTAGCACTCCAAAAAACAACAATCTTATCATTCTTCCTTACTGTCGTATCTGCAAAGCCGTTGGTTGCATGCTTCCTAAACATGTAGCTCTGCTCGTACCCTTTAATGAATAAGTTCAGCTCATATTTATGCTAACCACTCTTAGCTCCAATGCTTCTCTCCAAATTCCCAATTTGGAATTAACTTCGGTATAAGTTTCAACACAAAAACGTAGCAAGTTATAAAATCCTTTTCTTTATCCGTTGGGGTGGGGAGTCAAGGTGAACCATTTTCTCAATAAAATTACATTTGTACACAAGGACAGACGCAACGTCTGTACAGGATTGAAAATGGGTCAGATAAACTGTCCACTGTTGTTATCAGCAAAGCAAGTGGAATGGGGATCATATGCTTTCCGCTTGTCCAAGTCTTACCAGTAAAACTAAAATCAATGTTCTAAAAGTCGCTAGGCGCTAGTCGGGCGGTTGGCCACCTTTGAGCGATTAAATGGAGTAATCGGCAATTAATCGGTGCATATTAATTAGTAATCGGCGATTAATTGTTAGTTGGACATAATCGGATAGACCCCACCAGTGATTAATCGGTGATTAACCGCTGATTAATTACTTTTTTTAGAACACTGACTAAAATTGCTTTGTTGAGGTTATCAGAATTCAAAAACTAGTTATTTTTCTTTCATAGTGATCGTACAGAGTCTGTGAGCCATGAATGCTGAAATGGGAGCACCGTGCACGGAAACAAATCAATTTGATAACAAGCAATACTTCTAATGAAAAAGTGATTCTTAAAGCAGCAGTATTGATATCTGAAACTATCAGGACATGTATACTAGTGTACAAAATCAAGTGTTCATTTTCCTTGACGGTAGCTTTTGACTTTTTCAAGTTAAAGCACATGAATCACTTATTATATCAGCAGATATAAGACAGAAAGTAAGAAAGATACAGAACCACAAGCATAGGAACAAGTTTGAAAAAAGTTAGAAATCACTACCCGCAAAGCATCAGTCACTTGACGACCCTGAAGTCCTTCTTTCTGAATAGACCACTTATTCTCAGCACTCTGCTTCTTTGAAAAACTTGGTAGACCTGTCACAAACCTACCAATGAAGTAGTTCTTGTCGTTGCTAGAACATGCCCGAACATTGTATTCCTGAACGAGGCAGAAACAGAATAAGCATGAACTTCTGCGTCCATGATTTGATTACCATTTAGAATCCTTGATACCCGCATTTTTCTTTCAATATTGAACAACATTCTTGTGAAAGCCTAAATATGGAAATCTGAAAATCATATTATATTCAATTCTAACAATAAACAGAATTTTCCGTTATGATGCAAAAGAGAATGCACCATCCGCATAAAACCTCACCCCCCCCCCCCCCCCCCCCCCCCCCCCCCAAAAAAAAAAAAATTAAGTGTTCTCTGAGCAGAACTTGATATATTCTTCTGATTTAATAAGACAACAATCTCCTCTTTACCCTTGTAAGCTTAACATTATTAGATCTCTAGCTGAGGAAAAGCATGACATGTAGAAAAAGGGATGAGAAAAAAAACCTAAACTATAAGTTTCTTGTTTTGGGATCTGAGCCCATATGCCAAAACCTCCAATTAGTGACAAGCATGTATTCCGATGGCTACGTTGAAAAATAATAATAATAAAAAATTTTGGAAGACTGCAAAAGATGTTTTCAACAAACAGTGCAGAAATAAAAGATGTTTCAGCATTCCTTTCCTGCTAGACAGTTAAAAAGAGTAAAAGTCGAAAGTCCCAACAAATAAACTTGTGAATCTTACTACCACCTTGAATTATTAGAACTGCAAAGGACTCCAAACAAATCGTAACATCTTTCCTATTTTCCCATTTCACATTTCACATTTCACTAAAAGGTTTGATCTCAACTAAATATTTTTCTTTTTCCCTCTATTGCATAATTCCATTTGTGTGCCCAGGCGTCTAGCGCATCTACAGAAAGAGATGAAAGAGACGAACCCGAATCAATCGGGTGATGGTGGCGCCACACTCATAGCATTTAGCATGGTTCTCGGCCATAGTTTTGCCACACGACAAGCAGAGAGTCAAGTGCTTGCAATTGCTTCCGTATAAGTCCTTGGACGATCCGCAGCCGCTGCACGACGGCTTCAGCAGCAAATCAAACGACATCTCTCTTCCTACAACTCACGCATATACACATCAACACGCCCATTCATTGCCAAATAGAGAAACGAAAGAAAGTGGGGCAGGCAAAAGGTTTCCAACGACGAAATCCAGAAAGAATGTGGAAATAACATGCAAATTAATCGGATTTCGTAATTTTACGATCAAAAGGAATCGTAAATTTTGGATTTTGGTTCCAGCAATACATACAAAATCATTAAGATAAAGACTAACCAAAAGGAGAAAAATGGAAAAACCTAGGTTTTGGTGTGTGGATCGGACATCAGAAAACTCGCTCAAGGAGTGATCATTTACTAGGGCCCAAACATATCGTAGAGATATAGACGAGAGAGAGAGAGAGAGAGAGAGAGAGGTACCTAATCGATTTCGTCTGGTTCTGTTCGTGTAGAAATTGGATATATGAAGCGACGATTACCGGCAAAAACCCTAGAATTTGATCCTCAACTGAAATACCATGTTGAAGAATGGAAATTCTACTTCAGGGGAGAAGGTCCTCTCTCTCTCTCTCTCTCTCTCTCTCTCTCTCTCTCTCTCTCTCGTCTAGTTGGGCTGTTGTGTACTAGGGGTAAATTATGTTATGCCCCTTCAACTATGGCTAACTTTAATTTAACCTCTCTGATTTTCAAAACTCAACACGTAAAGTATTCATCTCACGGCACTAGGCTCGTTCTGTTCGCTAAGCGTTCACGATTTTCAAAACTCAACACGTAAAAACTTTGCCTTGTGAGCAAAATTTGATCACCATTTCCTCTTTGTATAAGGGTAATTTTTTTTGGAACTCGAAGAGGTTGAGGAGGGAGTGAAATAACTTTATTGTTGTTATCAGATGTGCGGGAATCACGGGTGATCGCCGGATACAAGATTGAAGTTAAAAATAATTTTCGTGAGAATGTGATGATTAGATTTGGTTTTCGATGTGGTGATTTTAAAGAAGTTATGAATGGACCTCAAAGCGAATAGATCACGGTGGGCTAATGATTGGCGAGCAAAACAAGCTTCTCCAAGCTCAACTTCAAGATCCAATCTCCTCTCTATTGTGTTCTAACCAAAACAAGCTTTCTTTTCATACTGTTGAATACACATATTTATAAAGTAACTCACAGGCCCAACTGAACCAATGAACCCCTTCATTAAATTGAAGTCATACACAACATTTATGTTAAAGTTTAATTCAAGGGGAGTGCTAGATATAAAGATAATATACCCAGAAATGACCCCGAAAAGGCAAATTAACGGTACAGATGCACTTCAAAGTGAATCTGTAACATTAATTTGCCATTTCGAAATAATTTTCGGGTACGTTTTCTTTGCACTTAGAATTTCCCTTAATTCAATCGTCCAAATCTTTCCCCAGTACAACTTGATGATCCAAATCATTCGCTTATAAGCCCGTCAACTTTGATGTGGAATTTGATTTTTGGACTTAAGAGACGTCAACTTTTTGTTGGTTTGCAAACAATTTGTTAAATCTTTTGGTATATAGCCTGTGCATCTACTTTTGCAATTAATTATTTGAAGTCTTCAATTTTTTACTGATGCCATGTCCGTGCTTTCTAGTGCTCGTGCCACGTGCCCCAAAATATCTGCCCAGCTTGACCCACCTATAGGCCGGGATCGTGCCTTGCAATACCGTTTTGCTCGTAAATGTGTCGTGCTTGTGCCGGTCCGACCCAACCCGTTTGAAAGAGAAAATTCATGGGCTCTTAACTTGATTCGGCGGGGTGGGGGGAGGGAGAGAGATCCTTGGGCTCTTACCAACTTGAGGTGGCCAATGGGGAACAACAATCTTGGGCTTTTTTTTTTTTCAACGGCAAAAAAAATTCAGTAATCTTGAAATTGTTACAAGATTGATAGGAGTAAAGAAATAACGTCATGTTCAAAAGAACAATCAGTCCAATCCGAGAACCAAACCTACAATTGGCAAAAAGCCAATTCAGGACATCCATATGGGATGAAGCCCACCTAAAGGTTGAAGCTTAATCACCCAAATGGGTCTAAAACTCAGATCATACAATTAAAGCACAAAGAGGTCTAAAGTGTCCGAATCAAATAATAACGCTCAACGGGCCAAGCCCAGCCCAAAGGAACCAAACTTGGCCCAAACCCCAAGCCAAACCCTAACCCTAACCAAATCACAGCCACCCACGTCACAGCCCAACCACTGACCACCGGTCCACCATACCCAGGCAACAACCACCACTGTCCACCACTAGAAACCCGAAACAGGCTGCAATCAAGACCACCCGAACAACTTGGCCTCCTAACTTAATATGGGGAACAACCAAACAACACTCAGATGCAAATACCAACTTGTTCATAGCCCTTCCAAACACACCAAAGGTATGGCACTTCATCTGGTGTGACCGTAAAACCATCATCCAAACTAATCAAAAAGTGAAGCCCTACCACAAAATCAAACCAAATGGTTCGGACCATAAACCACCCACAATGATCACTTGTTACCTTACAAACCAGATTGCTCTTGCCTGGGAAGAAAGATCGATAGCCAATCCACCACACATTCTTGTATGCGATTATCATGAAGAAAACATGAATACCAGCGATGAGTAATGCTATACAAATAAATCTCTCTTATATAAAGAAACTCCATATTGACTGATGTGGTCGATTCATAAGAAATCGAAGTTCGAAACATTGCAATTGCACAAATGTTACTACCACATTATTCTGTACGGGCTTTCACTAAACATAGTACATGGAAACACAGGCTAAAGCTAAACGTTCATATCCCCAGCAAAACACTATATATACTTAAACAAACGTCACAACCTAAAACTCTTCCATCGGGAAATAAATCAATCGAAAAAACCTAACTGTACTTGGGGATCAGTTGATAAAAGGCTGAAGACAACCATATCCCTAGCTCTCCCCTTCTGTATAAAATACTTCCTCAGCACACCTTCTCTCTGAAAACCAGCTTTCTCCAACACCTTTTGTGACCCTATATTATCAACATCCACTAAACCCTCCAGCCTCTCCAAATGTGGCCACTCAAAAAATATTTCAGCAGCAGCCATTTTTACAGCCCTAGTGGCAATCCCTTTGCCCCAGTACTTTGACCCCAAAACATACCCAATTTCCCCCCTACAACTGCCACTTCCCCTGTTTGGGGTAACAGAAATCGACCCGATCGGACGATCGTCGATGCAGATTGCCCTGAACCAAGGGTGGGGGATTATGAAATCGGCTATATAGTTCATGGCAGCTTCTTTCGATGTATTAGGGTCCCATGACGAAAATTGGTTGGCTTTATCGTCTGTAGCCCAGACCATGTAATCGTCAATATTGGAGAGGTCTAAAAGCCGGAGATGGATGTTCGTGAAATCTTGATCATGGGTTTGTTTATCTTCTGATTTGATTAGAATTTCTTCCATTTTTTTTTTTTTTTTGGTGGGATTTGATTTATGGGTATTGTGCAGTTGAAGAATGTTTGGGTTTATATAGAAGTAGAAGAAATTGCGAGGAATAAGGAATAGATAAACGTCCTTGCGAAGGAATTGAATTTTGCAGGACTTGGTGACTAAGGAATGGACCATAGGGAGACAAAATTTTTACGGCCGCCATAGTTGATTCCTAAAATAAGGTCAAACAATAATCAAGAGGCAAAACATGGTCAATTATGTAATCGGCTGATTCTAATCCTGTCTTGTCCAGGATTATTTATTATGTGCTCCAGGAGCAATGTTTTGCTTCCGTATGGATAACACACTTTCATCTGAGAGCATAAGAAAAAAACACATAACTCCTGAAGAATATAATTGATGCACTGTCTTTTAGATGGTAGCTAGTATGTGGCATTTTTTTGACGTTGATAATGACAGTATTACCCCACCTTAGTTGATCAATTTTTCCAAAAGAAATTTCCATGTGAGTTCATTTCAACACTGTCCACCAAAGTGGAGGGACCAAAACTTTTTGTAAGTTGCCTTGGAGGATACGATTCTATTTTTTAAAATTATTTTTTGGTAATGTAGGGTGTTCTGACCAGCTTGCGCGCACCTCGATCGGACATCCCTACAGCCCCTCCCATAGCCGTTTCACACGCTTATGCGTGGGATTGAGGTGGCTCCAAGAGTTGTTAACAAGGAGAATCGAACCAGAAATTTTAGGATGAAACAAACACCTAAGTCGCAAGTTAGAACACTTTGGCTAACCCCTTGGGATTGGGATACTATTCTTAAAGTGAAACAAAGAGGGAATTGCCGTTGGCCTCTATATACATAGTATATATGATGCTCCAAATTCTTGAAGTACGAAATTCATTCATCCCACTCATTGGCCATTTGAAGTGAACCAACGGAAGACAGACTCTCCAAACCATCTGAAACTTCCCAATTCTGCTAAATCTCAATGGACCCCACCAGAATCTCTCTCCGTCCCTTCAAACTTTCTGACGCCGGCGACTTCTTCTCATGGGCCAAAGATGAAAGAGTGACACACTACCTCCGATGGAATCCCATCCCGTCTAGAGAAGAGGCCTTGAGTTACCTCAAGGAGGTTGCGATACCTCACCTGTGGCAACGGTCCATATGCTTGGATGACCGTTCAATTGGGTACGTTTCCATCAAGCCCGAGTCAGGCAGTGATCGCCACCTAGCTGAAATTGAGTACGCTCTGGGCTCGGAGTATTGGAACCAGGGGATTGTGACAGTGGCACTTAAAATGGCTACTTCTACTGTGTTTAAAGATTTTGAGTATTTGGTAAGGATAGAGGCTTTGGTGGAGGAAGAAAATAAGGGGTCTCAGAGGGTGTTAGAGAAAGTTGGGTTCCAAAAGGAAGGGTTCTTGAGGAAGTTTGTGTTTAACAAAGGGGGAATTAGAGATATGTTTATCTATAGTTTCTTGTCAACTGATAAGATTATGTGACTGCTTACTTTGGCAAAACTCATGTTATTTCATTGTATAAATCATGTTTTCCTGAGTTTATATTTGGAGTACCACTGAAAGAGCAAAACATGCCTATTTGAGTTTGCTTTATAGATAGTTGTTACAGTAGTTTTGGCCTTCCTCCTAAAAGGAAGTAGTACATTTTTACCATGTTTGATTGGTTGAATTAATAGCAAGGGAACATGTCTCCCATTGGAGGAATAATCTTAGCAGACTAAGAGTGGCGAATTACTGACACTTTGTGGAGGGTTGGTGATCTAACGAGAATGTAATCCTTCCCCCCAAAAATTGTTGCATCTGCCTGTATCGAAATCTTTGGTAGTCCACAACCGTTGTGGCAAACCACGAACTTCCATTGTGATCTCACCCTTAAGATCACAACACTTGCACTTTCATGGTTACGAAGTCAGAAAAGGGCACTCGGTCCTTTACGTTGGACATGACAAGTCCTGGCACGCCCGCACTCATTCTTCACACCGTAAGAAACTTTTTTGTGCTAAATAGAAATCGAAGTCATTGGATTCTCTATCTCCTTTGAAAATTTTCAGTCCCAAGGCATTTCAATCTTCTCTCTCACAAAAGTTGTGGGCTCTGCACCCCAATAGTGTTTCAGTAACACACACCCTCTTTACTTGAATAATCAATCATGCTCCTGGAGAACTGTCACGTCGTGTTTCAGAATTTTCATTTTCACCACACATCGCCATGGGAGCCACGCGCTTTGTGTTGGATTCCACAACTATGTGTTATGGAGAAGGACCTTGGAACACCGCCACTTAGTGCTCTAGGGATCGAGCACTGAAAATCATTCCACTCACGCACTCACTTCTGCTGGAGGGAGGAGCAATACCATGGGGCAATGAATAATCTCTGCTCTTCTTGTTAAGCTGAAGACGAGAACAGTTATTTTGTGGTGTAAGCTGAAGTGATGGGAGTGAGAAGGGGCTGAATTTGTTATGAAGATGAACTGGGGTGTTATCTTGGAAGTGATAAAGGCCTAAGTGTTGTAAAAAAACAAATCTTAATTACACTTTATTAACCATTTTTCTCAACTTTTTTATCCATTTCATTTTGTATGTTTTCTTCGTCTTTTCTAATTTTTTTTGTTAGATTTGCATTATATTATATTTGAATTAATCATCCTTTTCGACGAAAGAAGTCTAAAGTGTCCTCTTATATAAAGTTTTTTAAACATTGATCCACATTTTTATACTTTTCTGATTCATCTGGTCATGACAAAGGATTAACCTCAATAACTACAACGAAAACTAAACAAAAAAGTTACGAAAAGCAAAAATTACTGGAAAAAGTTTTTAGACAAAAGAGTAAATGCTTTTTGCATAAGTAAAAATGTGGAAAAAAAAACATCACCGAGCAAGAAAACATTACCGATGAAAATTAACATGTCAAATATTTTGAATCAGCACCAAGGGAAATTTGGTTCCTCTAGAAATGTGTTGAACTTCACCTAAAAGATTGTAGCAAACCGATCAACCGAAAGCATGGTTTGAAGTTCTAAATTCTGCCAAGCTGATTACATCAAATATGAGGATCTCGATAAAGTAATTAATTCAATACAAAAACAAGTATGTAAAAGAATATCCAATTCACAACATGATCACACAAACAAGTTTTCAAGCTCTCACAAACGTCAAAAAAATATTTGGGAAAAAAGGGCACAATAATAGCGGGGATAACCCGATCTCGAAGATCCTGATCCTCTCTCATTTTACTGTAGATAATGACCGGTAAAATAACCAGATTTGAAGACCCCAATTCAAACCTTAGGGACGTTTGCAATCTTCCAATAGTCCCCACCTTGTAAGTCTCTATTCAAGCTCGAAACAAATGTTACAGACATATCACTGAATTCAAGATATTTAAGGTTGGCCAAATGTTCAACACCTGAGGGCAACTCCGTCATCAATTTACAGTCTCGGAGATATAGCTCTTCAAGAAGAGGCATCGAGTTAGACTCCACTCTCACCCATTTCAATCCTACTAAGCGAACCAACCACAATTGTTTAAGCTTTTGAAACCCACCAGCCTTGAAAAACAATCCATCACCTTCATATGCTGTGCTAAGTTCAAGGCAAAGCAAATTGGGCAAATCTTGAAGGGATTGCAGTGGATCAACATCTTTTAACTTACTCCACCGTAACCGTAATCTTTTCAGGTTGTGAAGAGATGGTATCCATTGCGGTATCTTCTCCAAACGTCCGCCTAGGAAGAGGCTTCGAAGAAGTCGAGGCGGCAAAGACAAAGAATCCAAATCAATGATCTCATCTTCTTCTATTGCTGCAACGGACAATGAGCGAAGGTTGTTTAGCTTTTCAAGGGAGGAGCACAGCACAATTCCATCTTCCTTCTGTAGCCTTACAATGAACAATCTCCTCAGTTGAGTTAGCTTCCCCACCTCTCTTAGCACAATCGTAATAGAGGCATCAATAGCACATAGTTTCTGCAAGTACAACAAACTTCCTATTCTCGTTGGGGCTTTGAAGCCAATTACACAGTCAAAAGAAAAATAAATCTGGTCGTCGACATTGTAGCGATACAACAAGAGATGGCGAAGATGTTTGAGCTTCAAGATCTCATCAGGCAACTCAGTGACATTCGTTTCTTTTAGATCCAATGTTTCTAGCTTATTGAGCTTTCCGATTGATTTCGGGATCATTTTTACATTGGTTGCCCTCAAACTTAGATAAGTAAGATTAAGGAGGTTCACAACTTCATGCGGGAATGTTTCCAATTGTGCTCCGCTGAAGTCTAACACCGTTAGTAGCCTTACACCCTCGCCTAAGGATGCAAGCCTTGACAAAATGGACACTGAATCTATTGCACTGAATACGAGTAATGAACGAAGGCGAGTGAAACAAATATTTTCCTGAATGTCATCCAAATTATGGTGGACCGAGAGGCGTCGCAAAGTCTCAGGCCACGCTCTACCTCTTTCACTTGCTATTGTGACAATGTTTTGCTCTCTTGACTTCGCAATTATCATTTCACGCCAAAGGTCATGTATCCGATAAGCTTTGGACCTTTGATCTTGCCCGATTTTTGTCACATGAACTAAACTTCTGTTTATTAGCTCATTAATGTAGCTCTCAGCAACTTCTTCTCTTGTCATTCCTTCTTTCACTTCTACAAATCCTTCCGCCACCCACAACCGAATTAATCTCCAGTGATCAATGAGACAATCTCCTGGAAAAATACTCAAGTACAAAAAACATAGCTTAAGATACCAAGGCAAATCGAAGTAACTGAGGGACAATATCTTTTTCATGCTCATGAGTTTGTCATTTCCTTCAAGTTCCGCACCCAGGCCATTGTAAATCCTCTCCCACTCATCTGCACTCTTCTCCTTTGTTGATAACAAACCACTAATTGCCACTATTGCAAGTGGTAACCCCTCGCATTTTGCCAAGATTTTTTTAGAAAGATCTTCCAAATATGAAGGACAAAAGTTTTCCCGAAATGTCTTTGAGCAAAACAAGGCCCATGACTCTTTTGGAGTCAAGGGCTTGAGTTTATACACCATGCCATGATATGCTTCACTAGCAAGTGAAGCTAAATCTACATTTCTTGTTGTCAAAATTACTCGACTGCCGCAATTGCATTCAGGAAGTACGATTCTTAAAACTTGCCATGCATCAATATGCCATACATCATCTAAAACAAGCACATACCTCTTTTGCTGCAAAAAGGCATTAATCATACTTTTCAAGCTGTTTGCATCCATACTATCCACTCCTTGTGGGAGTGATTGCCTGGCATCTTCAAAGAGAACTCGAATCATGTCTTTTAAAAGCTCTTCAACCTTGAATGATTCAGAAACGGTGATCCAAGCATGGTTCTGGAAGTGCCTCTGCACTGTTGCATCATCGTATACTTTTTTTGTAAGGGTGGTTTTGCCCAATCCGCCCGTTCCTGCTACAGAAAGCACCTTCAAATGAGGATCGTCATCCACTAGCCATTGAATCAAGTGTGATTTGGGCTTGTCAATGCCCACAAGGTCAGCTTCTTGGAGTAGAAGGGCGTCGCCACGACAATCATACCATGCGAGGACTGAATAGGCAGAGCTTGAGCCTTGCTCTATTTTGCCATAGATGTCACTATATCTCTGATTTCCCACAGAAATATTGATGATTCTAGACTTGATTCCTTTTACTTCAGAAGCAATTTGGTGGCGAGCTTTTAAAGTCTTAATAAAGAAAGAAACCTTACATACAAACGTGCGGAATTTGATGCTATGATGATGTCTTAGGCGCAACATGTACATGTCAAGAGCATCGGCAGTGTCATATGCAGCTTCTCGAACTTGCTTCACCCATACTTTGATTTTTGGGTCTCTATCTTCTATAGCATCAGCAACTTTGAGGAAATGTGTCATGCGCTCGAATTCGCCTCTTATGTATTCGATGTCTTCCCGTACTCCGCTCAACAAGTTCAACTTTTCTTGGAGATAGGGTGCGAAGTTGGATAGTAGTTCGAACACAGCGCCCTCTGCCATTTTTTTTTTTTTTTTGGGTGATTTACGGAGTAGCTTTGGATTTGAAGAGAGAGGGGATGGTGAGGGAAAACTGGGATCTTCTTAGTTTCTTCAGGTCATGAGTCCTGAATTTGATAGCCATATGGAATATTGTCCAATTGTTAGGGGACTGTCTATGATGAATATCTGTCCTTATTTCTTTGCACAACATTGTTAGCGGGAAATTAAAGCAATGTTGATTCCTTTCTTTGCACAATGTTGATTCCTTCATTAATGATATCAAGTAAGCGTGAACACCCAGCAGGATGTGAGTAGAAATTAAAGCAAAAGAGAAAGTTCGTGGAATTAAAGCAATGTTGATTCCTTTTATTTTTTTTCTTTGCTCAATGTTGATTCCTTTCTTTGCACAATGTTGATTCCTTTATTAATGGTAAGACAGGAAGTCTGAAAACAGAGCAGGATGTTTACGGAAATCTATACTTTCTTACAAAAGAGTCCGGTGTTCCTACTTTTTGATTCTGAAAATACCCTTAATGTAGTGTTAATTTTGCGGAGGCGGGGAGCTGCAGCCGAATGGGGTCCGCTTCGGTCTCGCTTTGATGATCAGAAATGCTCATTTCGTAGAACTCGTCGAGTAGAACAAGTTTACCAAAAATTAGCTCGATTGGATATCATTAAGTGCCTGATCGGAACACATATAACTTGCCAATAATGGGTTCTAGTGGATTTGATCCAGTGTTTCAGATCCATTCTTTTCAAGATAAAACTGTTTCGATAAGGCTCTTAATGATATCCGTTCAAGCTGATTTTTGATACACTTATTCTACTCAACGAGCTCTACAAAATGAATGTTTCTGATCATCAAAATGAGACTAAAGCGGACCCCATTCGACTGAGACAGCAAGCTGCTGGCCCTTTAAGGGGTAACAGCTTCCCCGCCTCCTAATTTTGCATACTAACCACTGGTACCCTTTGAAGTTTTTTCAAGCAAGAACCAAGGTTGGGTTGGGAGTTTGCACCTATTACTAGAGCTGCCAACTTTGAATTCATGCCGAAGCCTATAGGCGTCCCCACATCACATCACTTTGTATACAGCTGGAGTTCGGGCTGCCTCAACGAAGAGGAGTTCTAAATTTAACAAACTAAAACTAATCTAACGATTGCGAGAAGGAGAAACTACTGACATTATAATGGTAAACATGATCGGACGATTACAATTAACAAAATTTCTAGCTAGATAACTGGGGATGATATTGAATCTTCTTCAACAATGATGCAAGAATTCATGAAGAGCGTTAACATAATATTCAGAAATATTATGTTACCATGTTTTGTAGGTTCTATTATTCATCTTTCCTAGTTGGGCAGATTTCTTTATAATACATGTTTCCTATTTGGTTTAGATTTCTTAGTGACCAAGAACAATGTAGTCTATATAAAGGTATGCTGGGTTATGTTTGATAATACAATCAATAATACATCATTCTGCTTTTTTTCACATGGTATCAGAGCTATAAGATCTAAGTCCTGTGAAATTTTCGCTCTTGGCGGGCGGCCTAAACTTTGTCGCCGTCCGCCGGGCACTCATAGTAATATGTAACCAGCTCGTGCACTCGGATTTCACCTCAAATCTCTACTGTCATGACTTCTTTCGCTCATGGCTGTTTTTGGTTCTCCTAGCCGTTTCTCTTTCTCGGCTTCTCCTGGTTTGGTTTGGTTTGGCTTGGCTTGGCATGGCATGACTGCTCCTGGTTTCTCTTAGCTTTTTCAAACTCAAGTGCATCTATCAACTTGAGTTTGAAAAAGCCAAGAGAAACCAGGAGCCCTCCAACAAGCTTGGTTAATAAATTCTAGAGGCTACTCCACCTATTGTCAATTGGTTTTAGGTTGGAACCCTCCAAGAAATCTAACATGGTATCAGAGTTAGGTCTTGGGTGGCCTCACCTCCTGTGGGAAAGTCTCTGTCATCTCTGTCGCCCGAGTCAGTCAGTCAGCTCCTGGTCAGTCACCTCCACGTGCGTCCGGGATGCACGTGAGGGGGAGTGTTAGACTTGTCCCACATCGCTCATCTAAGCCACCCAAGCTTGGTTAATAAATTCTAGAGGCTACTCCACCTATTGCCAATTGGTTTTAGGTTGGAACCCTCCAAGAAATCTAACATGTTAAATATAAGAAAAAAAATATTGAATTCGATTATTGAAACAATACAATGAAGCCTCTACTTATAAAGAGGAGAGAGCCTAACTATGGAAAGAAAATCATACTGATTAACTATTAAATAAAATCATCTTAATTACAATCAAATTACAATCTCAAGACCACAATTTGATCGCGATATTATTTTATATATGCCTTTATTCTAACATCCCTCCTCAAACTCAAGTAGGTCTACCAACTTGAGTTTGAAAAAGTCAAAAGAAACTAGGAACATCCAAGCAAAAAGAAACCAAGAGCCGCCACGCCACGCCATGCCAAGCCAAGCCAAATTCAAGTAGGTCTAGCTACCAACTTGAGTTTAAAAGAAAAGAAACAAATAAGCCATGAATCGAAAAGCCACGAACGTTGGTTGCATGTGAAGAGGCGCGCTGGTGATGAAGAGACGTTCTAGTGGGTGAAAGCAACCAGAAAGCGTAGAAGAGATTGACAAAGTAACTAAGTGCCCGACGGATGGCAGCAAAGCTTAAGCCGCTCGCCGGGAGCGAATATCCACACAGTGCCTAGATCTTATAGCTCTGATACCATGTTAAATATAAGAAAAGAAATATTGAATTCGATTATTGAAACCATACAATAAAGCCTCTACTTATAAAGAGGAGAGAGCCTAACTATGGATAGAAAATCATACTGATTAACTATGGAATAAAATTATCCTAATTACAATCAAATTACAATCTCAAGATCACGATTTGATCGCGATATTATTTTATATATGCCTTTATTCTAACAAAGAGATTAGTTAGGTACCAATCCAAACGAAGGTAGAAACTCGAACCCACAAGAACGACAAAAAGTCTAAGAATATTTTATTGATAAAAAGATGACTGCATAATAGATTACAATCCCTTTTTATTGGAAAAGAGCCCTAACCCTAGCAAACCCTACCTTAAAAACGAAGCATCCCAAAAATTGGAGAAACTAACACAATTAAAAACTAGAAAGAAAAATAAGACTTTTCCAAAAAGAACCAAATAAAAAGAAATTACCGGCTAAGAGTTATTAACGTTTTAATGTTTTTCTAAAATGGCAAAAATATAAATTGAATGCCTAAATGAAGGAATTAAGCCGAAATTCATCATGGGTCATGACTTAGGGCGGTGAGTATTGACCGCAGCGCGATTTTGAGTCAGCCTACCAAGTTTGGGCTCATTTCGAGCTTGTCCAAAATTTGCCAATTTGGGTAATCCGCAACTAAGAAACATTGTTTGGGCTTCCGAGACTTCACCCCGTCCAATTGATTATGAAATTGGGCCACCACGTGTTTTACATCAAACAAAATGGAATTTGATAAGCTAAGAGAATTTGACGTCTTAGATTCCTCATCCATCCAAGTGATTGCTTCTGGATTGGGAGATCAATATTTAAATTCTAATTCCTTTTTTTTTTTTTGGTCAATCGATGGAAGAGTGATTTTTACATCAAATATGAAATACATAGTACAAACCCGGGACACTACATCAATTGTGAGAGTCCATGAGACAACCAAGCCCAACAAGCAACTCAACTTATATAAGAAATAAACCAATTATAGGGTAAAACAAATAAAAAAAAGAAAAGCCCTCTAATGGAAGAACACCCACAGTCTCGTAGGGAGACTCGAACTTTTGATCTTTTAGTGAAATGCAAGAGTCCTGCCCCACTGAGTTAGCCCCAGTTGATTATTCTAATTCAAGCTCTTCCCAAACATAGGAATTTTAGAGTTCTGAAATCACATCCTTATTCCCCCTAAGATGTCTGCCATCCATACACAACCTTAAACTCTAAGACAAGGCACAAAACCAAAGGCTATCACTAAACTTCATGCAAAACCAACGAGACATAAATCATGACATCAAAGAATGCATGTGTTTGCTCCAAAAAATGCAACGTGCCCTGCGGTCAGGGAACGTTGAGTTTGAGTAATGGGGGCATGTCAAGACCTTGCGTGGTCCAAACGGATTAGGGAGTCGTGGTACCCTGATCTAACTTCTTGCAAGCGATTGCTTCACAACTTTTGGGAAAGGCCGTGACAATTGGTTTGAATTTGCCTTACTTGTGAAGGACGTAGTATTTAGTGAATAACAAAATGCAACAAGAAACAAAAGCCACTTATATTTCCGTGAATAAAGTGACAAGGTACAAGAAAAAGAAAGAACAATGACTTGTAATTTTCTGCACTTAGTAATATCAGAATTACAAGTCTTTTGTGAAAAGAATAGTGTTGGAAAGTAAATACAGAGAACCTATAAAAACTGGCATTGAAATGATGAGACGAAAGCCTTGGGCCTGCCATGTTCCCCCTATTTATAGTAGTAAAGACCCTAAAAATGCTTCACGTGCCCTCTGTAAAAAACTGCTCCCAACTTATTCAAAAAAAGCTAAAAATATGTACCACCGTTGATATTGGTGGTAACTCCCCTGATTGATGCCACGTGGCTCTTTGAATCGGTTAAAAAGTGACACAACTTCTATTTTCAAGACCTTTTCCCACTTTCAAGCATCACAAACCATTTCTGCTATAAACATGGCTCACTTATGCTCCATGTGGCAATAACTTCCTAGTAATCGTCATAATGGAGGACTATTCCCTGAAAAGCTGTCAACCATCCCTTGAATTTAGGTTTTGAGAATGCGACACGTGTCCCATGTTTTCAAACCACTTCCTTTAAGCTCAAATTGATTGTAGACATTGGTTGAAAACCGAAATCCCCTAATGGTTGATATGTGGCCCTTTGAATAGGTCAAAAACTAGCAAAATTCCTATTTTCAGGGACTATTCCCTGATTTTGGTCTTCCTACTAACCATATTCAACTGAAACGTGGTTCATTATGTGCCACGTGGCATTCATAACTGATCCTCACATATTTAGCCTTTTTAATGCTTAATATTCAAGGGAATGAAGGAGTATTTACTAAGAATCTGTCTGTGAATGCAATCAGACCCTGAAAAATCTCAACAATCTTGAAAAGTAGGAGTTTGTTGCTGAATATTAGGGTAGGACAAATCTAGTGTACCCTTGTCATTTTGGGATTGATTCTTCAACTGTTGATTCTTTTTGCACTTGGACTTGATCGACTTTGACTTTCTCATTGACCAACCAAGTGAGCCCACTTGATTTTGACTCTTTGTTGACCATGAGTTGGGGCCCACTTGCCATGTGAAACTCAATCATTGGCTCTTTCCAAACGAGTAAAAAATGGGTGTAAACGGCATGGAAAATTATTTAGCCCAAAAACAAAATGGGATGCACATGAAGTGCGTATACCCTTTTCAAACGAGTTCCAATTGCTTTGGCACGAACGAAAGCTTCTCGTCTACTTTCAACCACCTGGTGGAGTATCTAGATTCAAACAAACTAATTAACTCTCAAACCCAAATGAAAAAAGATTATAAGTACAGACTCTAATGGTTTGTCCGAATTCAAAAATATCCAAAAATAGCCAACGCCACTTTCTTAATAGTTGCTATTGCTTGTTTCTTTTGAGGGCAACTGGTTCTGCTGCGAGCTAAGGCCTGTTTGGATGCCACAATAGAAAGGGATATTATAATATACACCATTCTAATACGTGGGTCCTCCTCTATGTCATGGTTTGGCAGGCCAATAATCAGGGATATCTTAATACCTCCTCCTCCGTAATCCCCCCTAATACCCCTTGTGGGGGCTTACACATGGCCAGTGTGGGCGCCGGCAATGTGGAATCCCCCCTTATAATCCCCCCTCTCTCTTCCATTCAACTACAAAACAGCCTTATCCCCTCATTTTATACTTCATTCAAACCAAATATTATTTAATCTTCCGTCACATCAATGTGGACTTACCCTTCTTACATAATACCTCATACTATCCAATCTCCCATTCTTACATAATACCTCCAAACCTAATACCTCATCCAAACAAGCCCGAAATTCATTCACAGTAATCGTAAGGAGAATTTGATTTGAAATGACCCACGAGACAGGGTTTCTGTTTTTGTTTGTTTACGTGCTCCTATTCTGGAGCCTAGTTTTCTTCTACATCTATCCATATACACCTTCTTATAAAAGAGCCGACTGTCTGTCGATTTTTCACTTTTCCAAGTTACCCCTCCTAATTTCGAGTCCGGCACCTCTTCAATCCATAGGAAATTGGAGGATCCTTCAATTTTAATTCAATGGTCAAGATTACTCTAGTATCAGCTCATATGGTATTCTACGGGCATCCAATTACTCCCTAAATATTCTCCAATTATCACATTTCAGGCACCAATTTACCAAATTTCAAACATTAGTAAAATTTCATATCGTAACTTTAATAACAGATGCAGGTTCCAAAAACTATCAGATTCATAGGGTTAATCAAAGAACTCCTTTTGTATTTCTTCTAAAATATTTTTCTCTAAAATTATCTTACGTTCGATTACTTACTCTTACGATTTTTTTCTAATTTTCATAACTGAATCTTAATTTCAACTTTCTTACATACAAAAACAACTACATCAATGAATACACGACACAGTGCAACACACACATGGAAATACACTTGTATCAGTAAAAAAATTCTCATGGGCTACATAATAAGATAATACTATTAGCGGAAAAAAAACCATGCTGAAAGAAAAACAAAATTACTGATATAATATTAATAAAAAAATCTTCATAAGCTATATGATATCGGTCGAAAAAAAATCCTCAAGAACTATATAATTTTTTTTTCAGAGGCAGGTTTAACGGGGAGAAAAGACGCCGTTCAAAAAAAATTAATGAATTTTTTGTAACAACTTTAAAAATTAATGAATTTTTTTCGCCGTTTAAAAAAATGGAGAGGGAAGACGCTTATGTAATTGAGAAATATGAGATGAGTAATTGGGTACCTAAAAAATACCATATGAATTTTGGAGCTTGAGTTACTAAGGTAATCTAAAGCATTGAATTACGATTGGAGGATCGTCCACTTCCCAATGGATTTGAGAGGAGCCGGACTACCTGACTTCTCCCCCCAAAACACACGCACCCCTCGTATAACCGTTCTTCCTCCAGAACAGACGCGACTACTCCCACCCCATTCTCCCAAACAAACGCACCCCAACGCCGAACGGCTCACCCAACGCCAACTATACCATCCCAACTCCCCACCGCACCAAATGGAAACCCACCCTGGCCCCAGTCCGCCCACATTTCGCGCCCCCCCACCACCCCCCCCCCCCCCCCCCCCCCCCAACTCCAACCTCCAAAAACCCACCGCACATCCCTTAACCACCAGAGTACCGGCCACCGGACGACCACCGGAAAAGAAATACTGAAATAATTGTCCGCCCTCTATCTCTACCTACATACACATTCACATCTACATTTACTTGAGCTCCCTAATGCACCATTGCATAACGCACACCATCTGCTCGACAGAATTACACAACTTCAACCGTAGTCGGATTACAAAACACCCTGCCCTCCTTACAAAAAAAAAGGGAGTTGTTGTATTCACAGGTGTGAATTCAGTTTAAGGAACAAGTCCACACAGTCGTGCGCCGAAGTTCCTTCTTTCTCTTAGTTTTGCAACTTGATGGATATATATTCCGTCAGTTATTAAAAGACCTTTTGGAAAGTTCCCGTTTGTAAAGTGCAATGAGTTTCCTCAGCATTCAGCATTAGCAAACATATAAACATTAATTATGCATGCCGATTTTCCCTCCTTACTTTCCAATCCCAAAAGACATCGAAACATAAAAGCCCTTTAGTATTTGTGCGCGTGTATAAAATATAGGATTCGTTGGCCTTTTATAGCTCAGTACTTTAATTTTGTTTGTTTGAAATATAGGACAGATGAAACCCATTAATCTTGTATTGCCTCCAATAACATTTTCCCGAACTCTTATTTCTCCCTTACATTGTGTTGTGAATTTGTACAGGCCCCTTCTCAAACACTCCGTCAGAAAACATTTCCCCATACAAGTTGCAAAAAAATGAGATCCAAAGCAGGTGATACTTTGTTACATCCTTTTATGTTTAATAGCCCAAAACTTGTGGATTCAAGTGAATCTTAAGCATTACCCAATATTATCTTACTTGAGCTAACGTTACTTGTTTAATTTATATACAGATGACCCCCTGTCCCATTATTGGAAGTATAGGAGGGACCGGTATGCTTGATTGATTGCTGAAGAAAAAAGGAAATATATACAAAAGGTCTCCGATAAAAGAGCAAGTGAAATCCACCCGCCTAACCAGAACAGCGTGCCAAGATAGTAATGGACAATGTTTCACTCCAACTTTAACAGCGCTAGGTAAATGTTCTTATTACAGAAAACATGCTACCAACAGTATCTTTGCTCAAATTTTGTATTACTCATAACCACTTATGTTTTTGTGGTTGGCCTTTTTCCCTCCTGCAGATCACTGTCACTCTGAATTTGAAATACGACAGAGTAGACCTTGCTCTTTTTGTGGTGCAAAGAAATTCCAATACGAAACCCCAAATTTTTGTTGCTATGGTGGTAAAGTAGTCCTTGCAAGTCCTAGCGTTCCATAGCTATTACACAAATTATACACATCACAATGTGAGGAAGGAAAAGAATTCCGCAAAAACATCTGACCATATAATAGTATCTTTTCTTTTACTTCGTTTGTGGTGAGATTAGATAAGCAATTGGCAACCTCACAACAAGGCGTTTATACATTCCATGCACAAGGCCAAATCTACCATAACCTCCCTTCTCTTATTCCTTCAACTATGTTTCTCTCAAATGTAGTTCTATGACACATGCAATGAGGTGCAAAATAGATTGCACATTTTAAAAGACGCAGATCTTAGCGAGTCTGTTGTTAGAAAACTTATGGAGGTGCTTTTGGAGAATCCATATGCTCAAGTTCTACGCACACTAGAAAAGAGGCCACTGGAAAATTATAGGATCCATATCCAATGTAGTGTCAAATTGGCTCAGAGAGTGTACAATTCTCCATCAGCTGATCAAGTTGCAGACATTTGCATTGAAGGAAACAGTGCCAATGTGCCATTTGAACAAGAAATAGTTATTCATGCACATTCTGGTAGCAAACACCGAAGTACAGCAGTATTACGGTTGCTATGACCCATTACAATACCCTGCATTATTTCCAGGGGGTGAGAGGGTTGGCATCAGAATATTATGAAAAAAACACCTCAACATAGAAATGGGTCATTGCATTCGGATTCAACCATGCCCAATTTTGCATCTGCGGATCGATATTTTCAAAAATGAACAAAGAGGTAATGCTGGTACATATTCCTTTATATATTTATGATATGATAATGGTACATACTCATGGACATGTCTGCAGCATGAAGGAAGACAGCACTAGAACGATGGAAAACCAAAGAAAGTCTGACGTGGGCCATGAAGATATTTGTACGTTAGATGAGATGCCAACTGCGTGCCACAACAAAGGTATGTTGATGAACATTCGAAAGTATGATTCTGCACGCATATAAAATCATTCAAAAGTAAAAATAATTTCCTCTTTGCAGATGTGGAAAAACCGGGGAAGAGAAGTAAGGGAAAGAAACGATCCACGATATCTGTTTTGAAACAAGATATAGATGAAGGACGCTTGGAGATCAAAAAAAGAAGAAGGAATACATCCATGCAGGAACCATCGCCTACTGTTATAGTAGAGAAAGAATCAACCAAAGAGACTTCCCACCAAAATCCGAAACCATCTGAACGTGAGTTATGCAATGTTACTTTGAAAGATTAATAACTAATGGGAGCACATCCTAAACTTCTACATAACTAACTACTTAATTTCCCCCGTTGTTTTCCACCAGTAATGATTGTGAGTAAAGAGGAAGAAAATGCCTCAAGGATCATCCCTATATATCAACTTCAACCTAATGATAAGAATTGGACTATTAAAGTTACAATCTTGTGAAGAGGGATAGTGGAACCGTATTCTACCTCGAAAGGATTTGGCAACATGTGGAAGCTCATTCTAATGGATGAACAGGTATGCAAACCTAGCTGCTTTTCGTTATGTCGTACAAATGTTGCGTGGTCTAAAATACTACAAATTATAAAATACAGAGACTAAGAGAAAATCTTGAGAACACATCTCTGACTATTATCATTTTGTAATGCAAAATGTAGGGAACCAGAATTCAAGCAGTTCTATTTAATGATGTCATCAACCAATTTGAGCAAACATTCCTAAAAGAAAACAGTTACATCATATCCGATGGCTTGGTAAAACCGGTAAATGCTCAATATGCCAACGTCCACAAAGAAGTTGAAGTAATGCTGACAAACAATAAACGCCTGGAGAATGCCAAAGTGGAGATCACATTGAATAGTATCCGATATGAATTTACTTCTTTTGAAGATCTGCAACATGCTGGAAAAAATGCTATTGTTGGTATGTATCGACTATCAAATAAGAATTACATCCTAACATAATCTCTATACTTACAAATCTAGAATCCAAACTCTAACATATTTTTTACTTCTTGACAATGTACTTGGGCTGGTTGTTAATGTTGAGCAGCTAAGCTAGATGAAGAAAGCTGTGGGGGTGGTAACGATGGTATAGCGAAATGTAACCCTTCTCAATTCAAGGTATGATGTCAAACATTATTCTACAAGAAATATTTGAAGCCATAAAACTTTATCCTCCAACTGTTTTAATGCTCACAGATCTGAAGTTATTCTTCTCATGCTATGGGGTGATCTTGCCACAAATGAAGGTGAAGAACTGGACCGTATATCTAAAGAGAGACCACCCATAGCTGTGTCTAGAGCAAAAGTGACAACATATTCAGGTATCTACGACACATGCATATATGTGAGGAGGAACGAAACTTCTACCACCGATGGGTGATCTATGCTTCCTATCTCTGCAAACAGCATGGAGTATTCAGATACTAACTCCATTTTTTAATTTGCGATGATCAAAACTAGGTCTACTATCATTGTCCACTCTTTCAATAACGACCCATCAAATAAAACCAGCATTATCCACACAAGAGCATATGAAGGAATGGTATGTCTTTGACAAAACTAGATTTCCAATTCTCATTGTGGTCTGAGATGCCAGGAAATTAAAACCATCTTTTATTAGGTTCAGTTTTGGTGCAAAAGAGGAAGATCCTGAAGAGATATTGTTGCAAAAGAAAATTAAAAGTGCAGAAAAAGTGACAATTAGAGGCATGATTGAGAGGCCTTCAAATGACTTTCAGGTTAGTCTCCCAAACCAATGTTTATGAAGTACAAGATTGTAATGGAAAAGCTTGTTTTATCTTTTAGGCGAAGTAGACCAACTTCCTCTTTATATTAACCAAACAACGACGACTATGTGCAATTAATCTCTCTCTGAACAATAAGTCATCTTTGGGTCACCATTATATTGCATGGTTCGCCCAAAAGTAACCAATTAAGGTATTATGCACAATGTCCAAAAGTAAGTACATAAGATTGGTATCCTAAATAAGAACCATTTCAGAATCTAATATTTGTTTCGCTTTCCCTATGTAAAAACACTAAAGATTATATAAACGCAAAAAAAGCACGTGCAACACGTGCCCTACAACTAGTTAAGTTAAAAGTCTAATTGTTTGTTGTTTCATAATTTTTTGCCGCTTCGATCCATGTTCACAGACCTAAATTCATTATGAGTAAGAGCATCTCCGATGGGAGCCTTTAAATCACCCTTCAATTGTTGGTCCTATTTCGTCCTATTTCACTTGCAAAGAAGTACATGTAGTTGTGAATAGGTTGATTTGCTTTGGCAGTTCTTCTCTCTCACCAAAGTTGTGGGCTCAGCCCCAAGGAGATGGCCAAGTGGTTTTGCCTGGATTTAAGGGGTTTGCTCCCTTGTAAGGTTTGAGATTCGATTCTCCGTACCAGAAACTTTTGGGGCCTCTTACCTTCGCGCGTAAGTGTGTGAAACGGCTATAGGAGGGCTATAGGGGTTAATTCGAGGTGCGTGCAAGCTAACCTGGAATACGCTGGATTACCTATATGTAAAAATGTTGTGGGCTCTGCCTAATAGTGTTTGAGTAACACACACTCTCTCAACTTGAATAATTAAGTGTCCCTGGAGCACTGTCATGCCGTGTTCCAGATTTTTTTTATTTTCTTTCACTACACATAATTGACATGAGGGCCACCCACTTTGTGTAGAAATCCACACCTATATGTTATGGAGAAGAAACATAGAGCACCGCGACTTGATGCTCTAGGGAGCACTGAAAAATCACTCCACTCACTTCTGGTGGAGGGAGCAGCAACACCATGGGACTGTGAATAATCTCTCCTCTTCTTGCTAAGCTGAAGACGAGAACAGTTAATATTTTCTAGTGTAAACTGAAGGCATGTGAGCTGAGAAGGGGCTGAATTCGTTATGATGATGAACTGGGGTCATGTTATGGTTACTTGGAAGTGATAATGGCAGAGTGTCGCTAAAACAAGTCATGGTTTACACTTCATTAACCAGTTCCAACTTTTTTGTCTTTTTCGTTTTGTGTGTTTTTTACGTCTTTTTTGATTTTTTTTGCAATTTGTTTATATTTCTTCGATTAATCATTCTTCTTGAAAAGGTGAGATGAGTCTAAAAATGAAAAAATTATGATCAAAAGCAAAAAAAAAAGAAGTTTACTAAAGCTGAAAAGTACAAAACATTTGTCTTCTCTTTTTTTTTTTTTTTTTAAAGTGTCCTCTTATATAAAGTTTTTCGAACATTAATCCACATTTTTATACTTTTTTGATTCATCTTGTCGAGCTGAAGGATTAATCTCAAAAATTACGACAAAAAACTAAACAAAAAGTTATGAAAAGTAAAAATCACACAAAAAAGATTTTAGGAAAAAAAGTAAATGCTTTTTGCATACCTAGGAAACTGGAAAAAAAAATTAACCGAAGGCATGCTTTGAACTTCACCTAATCTAAATCAAGATTGTTGCAAACCGATGAACCGAAGGCATACTTTGAACTTCTAAATTCTGTCAACTTGATTACATCAAATATGAGGTTCTCGATAAAGCAATTTATTCAAGACAAAAGAAGTACGTAAAAGAAATATCTAATTCACAACATGATTACAGAAACAAGTTTTCAAGCTCTCACAAACGCCAAAAAAATACTATGAAAAAAATAGGGCACATCAATAGCAGGGATAAACCAATCTCGAAGATCCTCATTCCCTCCCGTTCTACCGTATCATAGATAATGACCGGTCCAATAACCAGACTGTCTAGACATATCAGTCAAGCTCGTAACTGATGACCTGTCCTCCCCAATCCAAACCTTAGGGACGTGTGCAATTTTCCAATAGTCCCCACCTTGTAAGTCTCTGTTCAAGCTCGAAATTAATGTTTCAGACATATCAGTCAAGTCAAGATATTGAAGGTTGGCCAAATGTTCAACACCTGAGGGCAACTCCATCATCAATTTACAGCCTTGGAGATAGAGATTTTCAAGAAGAGGCATCGAGCTAGACTCCACTCTCACCCATTTCAATCCTGCTAAGCGAACCAACCACAATTCTTTAAGCTTTTGAAACCCACCAGCCTTGAAAAATAATCCATCTCCTTCATATGCAGTAGCAAGTCCAAGGTGAAGCAAATTGGGCAAATCTTGAAGGGATTGAAGTGGATCAACATCTTTTAACTTACACCACCCTAACAATAATCTTTTTAGGTTGTGAAGAGATGGTATCCAGTGCGGTATCTTCTCCAAACGTCCTTTTAGATAGAGTCTCTGAAGAAGTTGAGGAGGTGAAGACAGAGAATTTAAATCAATGATCTCATCTTCTTTTGTTGCCGCAACGTACAACGAGCGAAGGTTCTTTAGCTTCTCAAGGGAAGAACATAGCATAGTCCCATCTTCTTTCTGTAGCATTGCAATGAGCAATCTCCTCAGTTGGGTTAGCTTCCCCACCTCTCTTAGCACAATACCACTATTATTCCCTTCGTTTGCGTCAACACCACATAGTTTCTGCAAGTACAACAAACTTCCTATTTCCACCGGGGCTTTGAAGCCAATTGAATCACCAAAAGGAAAATAACAATGGGCATTGTTGTAGCGATACAACAAGAGATGGCGAAGATGTTGGAGCTTTAAGATCTCATCAGGCAACTCGGTGACATTCGTTTCTTTTAGATCCAATATTTCTAGCTTCTTGAGCTTTCCGATTGATTTCGGGATCATTTTTATATTTGTCGCCCTCAAACTTAGGTAAGTAAGATTAAGGAGGTTCACAATTTCATGGGGGAATGTTTTCAATTGTGCTCCTCTTAAGTCTAACACCGTTAGTAGCCTTACACCCTTGCCTAAGGATGCAACCTTTGACAACATCGACAACGCATCTGTTGCGCTGAACACGAGTAAAGAACGAAGGCGAGTGAAACAAATGTCTTGCTGAACATCTTCCAAATTATGGTGGACCGAGAGACGTCGCAATTTCTCAGGCCATGCTCCGCCTCTTTCACTTGCAATTGTGACAATGTTTTGCTCTTTTGACTTCGCAATTATCATTTCACGCCAAAGGTCATGGATCCGATAAGCTCTAAACCTTCCATCTATTGTGACGTGTGTCACTTGAACTAAACTTCTGTTCATTAGCTCATTGAGGTAGCCCTCAGCAACTTCTTCTATTGTAATTCCTTCTTTCACTTCTATAAATCCTTCCGCCGCCCACAACCGAATTAATCTCCAGTGATCAATGAGACAATCCTCTGGAAAAATACTCAAGTACAAGAAACATAACTTAAGATAGTAAGGCAAACCAAAGAAACTGAGGAACAATATCTTAGTCAAGCTCATGAGTTTGTCATTTCCTTCTAGTTCTGCACCAAGGCCGCGATAAATTCTCTCCCACTCATCCACACTCTTCTCTTTTGTTGATAACAAACCACTAATTGCCACTATTGCAAGTGGTAACCCCTCGCATTTTCCCAAGATTTTCTTAGAAAGATCTTCCAAATATGAAGGACAAGAATTCTCCTTGAATGTCTTTGAGCAAAACAAGGCCCATGACTCTTTGGGAGGCAGGGGCTGGAGATTATACACCATGCCATGATATTCTTCGCTAGCAAAAGATGCTAAATCTACATTTCTTGTTGTCAGAATTACTCGACTGCCGCAATTGCATTCAGGAAGTACGATTCTTAAAACTTGCCATGCATAAATACTCCATACATCATCAAAAACAAGCACATACCTCTTTTGCTGCAAAAAGGCATTAATTATACCTTTCAAGCTGTTTGCATCCATACTGTCCACTCCTCGTGGGGGTGGTTGCTTGAATTCTTCAAAGAGAACTCGAATGATGTGTTTTAAAAGCTCTTCAACCTTGAATGATTCAGAAACGGTGATCCAAGCATGGTTCTGGAAGTGTCTTGTCACTCTTGTGTCGTCGTAGACTTTTTTTGTAAGGGTGGTTTTGCCCAATCCGCCCATACCTGCTACAGAAAGCACCTTGAGTTGAGGATCCTCATCCACCAGCCACTGAATCAAGTGTGATTTGGGCATGTCAATGCCCACAAGGTCAGCTTCTTTGAGTAGAAGGGCATCACCACGACAATCATACCATGTGATGGCTGAATGAGTAGAGCTTGAGCCTTGATCTATTTTGCCATAAATGGCACTATATCGCTGATGACCCTCAGAAATACTGATGATTTTGGACTTGATTCTTTTTACATCAGAAGCAATTTCGTGGCGAGCTTTTAAAGTCTTAATAAAGAAAGAAACCTTACTTACAAACTCGCGTAATCCGGTGCTATGATGATGTCTAGATCTGAGGCGAAGCATGTACATGTCAAGAGCATCTGCAGTGTCATATGCAGCTTCACGAACTTGCTTCACCCATACTTTGATGTTCGGATCTCTATCTTCTACGGCATCAGCAACTCTCAGGAAATGTGTCATGCGCTCGAATTCGCCTCTTATGTATTCGATGTCTTCCCGTACTCCGCTCAACAAGTTTAACTTTTCTTGGAGATCAGGTGAGAAGACGGTTACGAAAACGAACACAGCCTCTGCCATTTTTTTATTTTTATTTTGGTGATTTACGGAGTAGCTTTTGATTGGAAGAGAAAGGGGATGGTGAGGGAAAACTGGGATGTTGTCAGTTTCTTGAGGTGAGTCCTGAATTTGATAGCTATATGGAATATTGTCCAGTGTTATGGGACTGTCTATGACGATAAGTCTTCTGTGCCTTTCTTTTGTTCTGTAGTTTCTCCACTGGACAATGTTGATGCCTTTGTTAATGGTCCCCAATTTCTTTGCACAATGTTGATTCCTTTATTAATGAGAAAAGACAGAGATCAGTGGGAAAATGAGACGGATGGACCCCGCTAGTGGGACATTAAAGCAATGTTGATTCCTTTCTTTGCACAATATATATAATGTTGATTCCTTTATTATTAATGGTGTGAAAACAGAGCAGGGTGTTAGTGGAAGCTAAAGCAAAAGAGTGGAAACTAAAGCAAAAGAGAAAGTTCGTGGAAATTAAAGCAAAATAAGGAGCCAGGAAATGAAGGAGAATTGGGACAGGACAAGTGATGAAGTTGGAAAGCAATGCGCGAACCTTATTTGTTCACCCATAAAAAAAAAAAAAAAACTAGTACTGTATTAAAACTAGGCAGTGGTAGAATAATCTGTTTTTATTTTTTTGAAAATTACTTTAAGAAACCTGACTATCTTTAATCATTTATCTATCAAACGTGCATTCTCACATAAATTTTCGAGTTCTTTATAAATTTTTCTTTTGCTGATAAACAATAACGTGAATTCTCATAATTCGAGCATGAGCCTGTTGTGACAATGGTAATGATATCTTACCCAAACGGTGTAGAGGTCTTTTGTGATTGAAGCTACCATGATACCTTGCTCTGCTCTTATTTTGGATCTTATTCGGAGCTCCAAAAAAGCGATGCAAGTTATTTATTTTATTCGACTAATTAAATTTGGGGAATATCCAGAAAATCACGCAAATCTAATATCGCTTCAGACATGGTTGAGACAAATGCAACTCGATATTTATTTTAAAAAATAAAAAACGATTTTCATATAATGAATGGCATATATATATATATATATATATATATTATCTCTTCATAAATGGCATTGCATATGATCACTTAATAGTAGTAATCGTTTACAATGTCCTACTAAATCTTACACAAATTATTCTACCCTATGAATTGTGTTAGTTATTTAGGTTGGAACCTCTGTCATCCATACATACTAAAATAGAGAATGATATTGGCACTATAAAAATTGATGCAGGCGGTACTCCAAAATCAGTGTAATTTCAAAGACACTTTTCTTTGTTTTTTGGTGTGCCTCCATCAATTTTTGGAGTGCTAATATCATTTTCCAAAATCAAATGTATTTTGCTTTCAAAAACCTCCAAACTCCCGATACTCAAATCTCCTTAGTAAAATGTAGGCTTCCTCCCGTGGCACTCCTCGCTCTCCCCAACGACCTTCCGATTTTTGTCTTCTTTTTTCTCCAATTTCTACCCTATAAATTGTGTAAACATAAACACCGATAAGAACAAAACAATGGAAAATGACATTCATTTTTGCTGAATCGATCTTTAACCGGAAGAGAGAAAATTTCTACCAAAACCCGCGGGGCTGTTCTACAGACAACCAATTAAACACCTAAAAAAAACACTCTAAATCTCAATCTCATAGTTTTCGACCAAATTTTTATGATCCAAACTGTTCAATGTGTGCAGAACGTGATTTTAAGGGCCCCAATGAGAAATTAGCAAAAAATATGACCAGGAAGTGTTTGTTTTGAGCAGTTTTAATTGAACTGTTTATCAAATCTAAGCTAAAAACTACTCAGATCAAGCCCTTCATGGTTTTTTTTTGGCTGATTTCGTGCCGATACCCTTAAAATCACGTTCTGGTAACATTGAGCTGCTCGGATCATTAAAATGTGGTCGGAAACTATTAGATATTTTTTTAGGTGTCTAATTAGTTGTCCCCGGAACAGCCCCGATATATATATACTAGCGAATGCCCGTGCCTGAAGGCACGGCGTAACACACTTTGAAGAAAACTAAAGCTACTAGTCGAACAATGAGCAAAGGGGGGAAAAATGGGTCGGAACAAATTAAACTTTGATATATGTGCAGGACAATTTGAGGTGCAAATAATATTCAAGTTTTTCACAAATTTTCAAAATCTATAAATCACCAACACGCGTAATAAAAATTAACTACGTCAAACCAAACATATTCTTGTAAAACTTAACCTAACAAATAAAATGTCATTATGGAATTTTCAATGTCTTAACAAAACTCTTATCACGACGAATCCAATGTCTCTTTGCCAATTCTTGACTTCCCTACATAAATAAGATTAAGAATTATTAAATTCATTGCAAATAAATACTAAACTCACGTGCCATGTTGTTTGGGCTGAATTAGCTCAATCAAATGGCAACTGATTGTGTGCGGGTATACCAGGAAAGAAATAACTTCAAAGAAGAAATTATTCTTTTTAAATTGATTTGAAACAATTAATTTAAATCAGGCAATTGTGTTATCCGTTCGATTACCTCAACTAAGAGGATTTTTCCTTAAGGTATCAACCAAATGAAAGATTGACGCGCTTCGAATTAGAAAAGATGATTGAACACAAACAAACCTGAATTTAATCAAAGGTAAGTTTGTATGCAAACACTCTTAAAATTCTATCAAGAATAATTCAGAAATATAAGCACATTGAATTTAATCAAAAGTGAACTTACAAACGACTATTCTTTGGTAAGAAAAAACTTAAAAGAAAATAAGAGAACTTGAATTTAATCAAAAGTAGTCTTACATGCAAATAAGCCTTCAATTTACAAAAAAGATCCTATTCTAAACTAAAAAACTAATCTAAGATAGATCTTTGAGCAATCATTTTGTATGAATTGTCAGATGATATGAATTTTTGTGAGGGGACTTCTCTCTTTGCTTTATCCTTCTATTTATAGACGCTGGGCCTACCTTCGATCTCCACGTCTTCGATTGATACCCACGTTTGCCACATAAAACGGTTGAGAGGAGCCTTCGAACGGTTATGTTGATATATCCAGAATTCCTTCTCCCTTCATGCTTCGATAATGGTGTTCGTGGCCATTTTCTGGATCGTGGTTTTCCCATTTTTAAGCAACGTGAACTAATGCAACACGTCTGGCTTTCCAAATGATTCCCTGTAATTGCATCCAATTTCAGTCATATACCAAGGCAGTGATGATACCGTTTGATGATTCCAAGATTAATCAACGGTTAAACTAAATCGCTTCTAAAACCATTCCTAATTATCATCCAAACGTCGTCGGCTCCAATCAAAATGATACCGTTTAGCACTAAAATAACATCATTATTAAACCCCGTAATCCTCTGTATCTTGAGTTCAATTGAGACGTGTTCTGATTGGTCAATACACTGTTTGGTGCCACGTGTAATTTTCTCATTGGGTGACATATTTTAGGATGTAAACACACCCCCCACATTAACATTTCATTTAGGCTAAATAAATGTTAATGGCACACGTTCCCTGCCCATGTTCCTTCAAATTCGGACGCACGAAGCATGATAGGATTTTATTTCCATGCACGTCTGTTGAGCTTCCCAGAGATAGCTACAATTATTTCCCTATAAATGGCAGTTAATGATAGGGTTTAACGAATCACATTACCCCTCATAAACCCCTTCGAATTCGAGTTTTCTCTGCTAAGAAGTCTTACGTTTATGGACTCTCTTCCAGAAATCAATCTTATCCTAGACAATCTTGATAACCAATCCCCTTCTCCTCAAATGTCTCATCCAAATTCCCCTCGAATGTTGGCAGGCAAAATCCTTTCGGATCGAACATTCTATACCTCCAACCCATCTCCCACAGGTTGGGATCTGACCCGTTCGAATTCGTTCGATGGGTCCAACTGGGGCTCGTGGGAGGAAAACTCTACCAATACCAACACTAGTACCATCCTGGTCAAGTTTGATCAGCCTGACCCTACACCCAATAAATTCCATCACTTTCGAACCCTGTTCGCGAGTCAATTCTTGCCCCTGAGTGGTAATGACATCGTTCACATGGGCATGCTTGAATCAATCTACTCATCTCTCAAATTTTCTCCTTTCCTAAAACAGGAGGAAAATTATCTTGGGCCCGCCCCTTACTGCGACTTCAAACGCATGGCCCAAGCCCAACGATCCCTCTGGCTCACAGAGGTGCAAACCCCACATTACCCAGCTGACTTCGAAGAGACCAATAAGCTGGCTTCCCTTCCCGAAGAGCCCGACTGGTTTAATGAGGTGAATAACCTTGCCGTCAATACCCCTCACTTCCAATGGCAATATGGCTATTCCATCTTCCCTGCTGACAAGAGTAAGGCTCTGCAGCTTCTTGCAGCTTTCTCCTTCCTGGATATCCATATCCTGGAAGAACAAGTCCCACTTACCAATTTTAAATGGGCTTGTGAGACACTGGTGCTATGTTCCATCCCCTCCGCGGTTTCTTATCAGATTCACTGCTTCCTGGATTTCCTGCCAGTGATAAGGTCACGGCTCGAAGCTAATGCTGTAGCGTATTGCTTCGACCAAGCCCTTCAAGACTTTGCTTTGGCTAAGGAAAGGATTGAGAAGCTACATGACCAAATCCATAGCTTCACCACAGAGTCCTTCGAAGTGGTGCCTGGCCATGCTGATAAAAAGCTTCGTAGGCACTTCAAAAGGCAACAAATGAAGCGTCCAACAAAGGAGGCTCAACTTCGAAGGAAGGCCAAAGCTTTGGTGCTCCGCTTTAGGCCTCTGTTAGAGAAAAAATTGGAATCAGACGCCAAAGAAGATATGAGGAAAATGGAGCTAAAATTCCTCCAATTTGCTTGGAACAAGTTTCATAGCCTTGTTACTTGGTCATTTCCTCATTACTTTGAGAACAAGAAAGCCACTCCTCAGCATTCAGGCCCTTCGAAGGCCTAATTTGTACCCCTTTTTTTTTTAGGAATTAGCATTTCCCTTATTTTTTTCCTTGTAAATACGCAAATTCCATTTCTGTAATCAAGTAGTTTTTTTTCCAATGAAATTTCCCTTTGCAACAATGTACAATTGTCCTGGAATTATTTTTAACTTATGTGTTAAAAACAATAACAACTTTAATAACACAATCCCTCCCAGAATTAATGAAACACTCTAGTGAGCTCCATAATGTGGGCTTATTAAGGGTCCGGCCCACCTATGGAAATATAAAAGCGAGAATGATTCAAAAATCATCTCTATGCTCTGCACATTCAAATTTCCCAAGTACTGAACCTCCTCCACCTTCCTTCTACAAACGTCGAACTCAACCCTAAATCCATGGCTTCCTCCAGTCAACCAATCATAGAGCACCCAACTCCTTCTTTGGCATTGAGGCGGTTCGTGTCGTGAAAATCTCAGGGATCGAGTGAAGATTTCTATCTCGACACCAGGGTTTTCATTCCAAACCCTAAAGAAGAAGGTACTTTTATTTTGGGCCCCCAGTTTATAGGAGAAATTCCCGCTTCCCTCTCTCTTTACTACCCTCGATTGGGAGATGCTGACATTCGAGCCTGTTCAGACCTCGATTGGCAAAATTTCCTGAGAAAATCCTTTCCCTGCTGGCCCACCTTAGATAAGGATTAGAAAATATGGACCACTCGAATGTTGGCCGAGAAATCGATTGCCTTAGAGAAAGTGGGCTTAAAGAATATCATTACTCTCCTTCGAAGGGGGATTCCCCAAAATCCACCCCTAATCCAGGCTGCCCTGGCCTTTTGGGACCTTTCGTTTAACTTCTTTAGATTTAACTGTGGTATGATGGCACCCACAATTTTAGACGTTACCCAGATGCTGGGACTCATTCCGTATGGCCCTCAGTTCGATCCCTCCAAGGAATACATTCCTCCCGAGGGCTTCGCCCGTTTAACTGCTGCAAACGGAGCCTTTTCCCATTTTTATACTAGGGAAAGGAAATAACAGGAGAGGTGTCCGATACAGAGTTTTTTGCCTATATACTCTACACCCTCTGCAAACACATTCTGTGCCATTCAGGGAAACGGGTGATGAGTGAGTTTATACCGTTAGCATTGGCACTGTCTAAAGGTGAAGAGTTCGACTTTGCTTCTTACTTTCTTGGCCACGTATACAAAGTTGGCTCTGATTTCTATCAAAAGGGCTTAAATTACTCCCAAGGGGGCCCCCAATGGTTTGTACAATTATGGCTTCATGTGTATTTCCCTGAGTTGGGCCCCTTCAAATCACCCATGTCACCAGCTAATACCCTCGAAGCACCCAATGTCCATGGTGACAACTATGCTCAACCAGAGGCCACTGCAACCTCCACTCTGGTATACTACCTCTGTTTCTTCTCTGGCCTTGCTTCGGATAGAGAATGGCCAAACCCATTCCCAACTCCCATTGGACCATCATGGCTCTTCGACATCCTCACGGATAGAAAAGGAAAATCCTCTCGAGCCTTCCAAGCATGGAGTAATATACTTACAAGCAGAGAGATTTTCATATCCTGGTCGAATCCCTCAAAATCCTTGGCACATGCAGAGGTGTACTGCCCTGCTCAATTTGCTAGACAGCTCGACTTCGTTCAGGGCATACCTATCCCATTTTGTGGCTTTGCCAACATTGCCATGTCTGAACGATCATGCATCTCAATCGAGCATTTTCAAACAGGGTTTGCCCAGTCGAGGAATGTACTAAGGAGAACAGTTGTCCAAGAGTATAGGGAACCTGAAGTATGCACTACTCCTGCATTCGATGATTGGTGGCACACCAATTGCTCCTTCCTCATGGGATGTGTTCCCTTCAAGAAGTTCCTTGAACATATTGGGTTCGACCAATCTGACTTTGGACACAGAAGGCACAATGACTCCTCCTCCTTCTCTTCAGATGATGGTTTTAGAAAAGCTGGGGGTATTGAGGACATTCCTGAAGGTGAGGTTGAACAAAAAATGGTCCCTATCGAAGCCTCCCCTATCTCAATGATCATCCCTCCTCCCTCAAGAAGACAATCCTTGAGGGTCTCACAAAAAAGAGGTATGTTTTCAGGAAATGCTGTCCCTTTCCCTTAAAGAAATTAAATCTAATCTTAAAGAAAAATCGAACTGCAGGGGCTGCTTCTCCTCCAGGAAGCGCTTCGAAGAGGAGCAAGGCTGTTTCTCAACCCAAAGAAGTGATTCCTACTAAACGGTACCTCGAGCCCACGGCTGAGCTTTCAGGTTTGCTTCTTGTTCTCCCTAACTGCTTTTCCCTCTCCTATCATTGCTTGTTGCTACTTCCTTATCTACTCCCTTTCAGCTCCCAAGAGAGCCAAAGCTACTAGAAGGCGTGGCCCTCAAATTTCTTCCAGTGATGAGGACAATGAGACTGATACGGAGACATTGATCTCTAGGGGTAATCATTTTTTTATCTATGATATATGCCCTATAGAATTCATTCGCAATCCTAAATCATAAGTTTGGTCAGGTGAAACAAGAGCAGCTGCTAAAGGGACTCTTTTCTATGAAAGAAAAGAAATTCCTTCCAAAAAGTCACAAACCCCAAGGGAGCTTCCCTCTCCTGATGAGGTAGATCATGCATATTCTGATTACACACACATTTATGTGTCCCATATGCTTGTGACTCACTACTGATTCCCTTATAGGCTCAAGTGGTTTCCCCTGCTGAGGCATTGGATTTATCCATTGCTTCTTGCCTTCAAGTGGCAGAAGTGGTAGAGCCTTCTCAACAAATGTCAGAAGATGCCCCTACAAGGTACCCTTTGAATGCTCATCTCTTTGAATTGTGAAAGAATTCATTCTAACTTGCCTTTCGTTTTTTTTTTTTTGTTTTTACAGGCATCTCCTATTCAATCTCTCTCTATAAAGAAAAATATTGTTGGGAAGGATCTTGACATGCAAGTTTTGCTGTCACTCCTCACTGAGCCTTCCTTTGCACAGGTTATGGCTAATTTGGCTCATTCGAAGACTATGGGGCCACTTCCAATTTTTAAGAGAGACTCCCCTCTTACTTCCTTACCAGTTTCAGGGGAGGGACCTCCGCTGATAGACTCCACTCTGGCTTCGAAGAGCCATTTTCTCGAAAGTGTTGGGGAACTAGACACAAACTCTCCCTCTTCTTCAGATCAGGTACTCTTGCCATCCTAACATACTTTTCCTCTCCTGTTTCTTATTCTACTTAATCTTAAATTATGATCTCTATACAGGTAACAGGAATGGTCCCTATCCCTGGAAATGAGCCTACATCGTCCTCTTCCCCAATTGACTTGCCTCTAGTGGCTTTTGATATATCCCTCTTCAAAAGTCAATTGGAAAAATTTTGTAACAAAATTGCTGATCCCATCCTTCCTATCTCTTCGAACCCCCTAGAAAGCCTTCAACAACTTTTGATCCCCTCCATACCTTCTGACTTGCCTTCCTTTAGAATTAAACATGTTCTTACACAGGAAGAAGTTTTGATATTAAAAAGCCTTCTGAGGACTTTAAATCATTTAGGACTTCCTGCTTTGATTGAACATAATATAACCTATCACTTCGAGGTATGCTATCAGGCCCTGTTTCTCTCTCAAGGACTTCCTTCTTCGATCAATTCCACTCTTCAAGAGCACCTTAAACAATTTAGTGAATTGATTGCCCATAACCACTTCTTATCTGAGAGCATTGGCACAACCATCGAAAAGACCAAAAGATTGGAGGCCAAAGCACTTGAGACTGCTTCTCGTCTGTCTCTTTATCAAGCTCGAAGAGATAAGCTTTCAGAGCTTGACAAGAAGATGCAGTGGTTACAAGAAGAAATGCAGAAGGTCAGGGAGGAGATAGCTGAGATTTCCAATGGCTTTTCCCAGAGCTTGAAGGTGAGGCGCTAAGGGATGAGTCAACGATTCCACAGCTTATCCCTTCCGTTCGAGAGGAACAGAGGAGAAGAGCTGCTTATACCTCGCTTTTGGATGCTAACTCCAGTTCTCTTTGAGGACTACTAACCACCATTTGTGATGTGACAAGTCCCTTTTGGTAACTTTACACAGCTTGTGCTTTATTCTTTCATTATTGTATTCAATTTTGGGGTAAGTACAACCGTAATTAAAATCAAACACTGGTTCCTACTTTCCTTCGCTCAAAAAAGCTTACTGTGCCAACTCCTCACCTACCGTATCTTAAAGAGTCATAAATGACTACTCCCAGGCTTACTAATATAAAAAGAGGTCTCTGAGGAAAGAAAACTCACAAACCATCTTCTTCCTTAGCTTTTCTTTCCTTCAGTAACATTCAAACCACATTCTCCAGTAGGGCTTCAAGAAATATCCATCATGAAGCCTCCTCCAACGTTTTTGAAGAAAAACTTCGAAACATAGCCGCATCAGCTCTCATGATATTTCCCTTAAACCCTAAAGCCTTTAGGTATAGACACATCAGCGCTCATGACGTGTCTGTACCGGGCTGTTGCTTCGAAGACAAGAGTGGGCTTTGAGCTCATCTCCCTACCAATGGAGCTTGTAGGGAGATAGAATTAAGTCCCAATGAAGCTCAGTTCAAGTCTTTGCATCTCAGTTGGTTGATCCCTAGAGATCCTCCCCTGTGATACTATTAAGCCTTAGATAGGTTTTCCAATGTAACCTTCTGTGTAAATGTGATGAATAAAATTTTCATTCGCATTTCCATATTTTGTAGTGGCTTTAACCAATGAACTGGTGATTTAGCCCTTCCTTATTATCAACGTGGATGTAATGAGCATGAAGAAAATCAAAGAATATAGAAAATAGAAAATTTCCAATACAAGTATTCTTTCCGTTATTTTATCCTCACTGGGCTTCACCTTCGAAGTCCTCGTTGACAACGTTCTGAAGCACGTTGATACTTCGAGGACCAACCAAATGTGGCTTAAATTAATTCGTCCAACTCATTTATTTCCAGTGGCTTCTCCACCATCTCCTTGTGAGTTGCAAACCATTAATTAACAGAATGCATGCCATCCAAACGCTCTTAGACCCTTCGTCTTCTGAGCCTTACGCGTCTCCCTTCAATTAATAATTGCAATAACTGAAGCGGATCTCCCGTACTTATTTGGGGTTATAAATACACATAGACGTCGATAGATCACTGTATCCCTTTCAAACAAACAAATTATGGCTGAGAACCAACCAAATCCCCTTGCTGATCTTACGAGCCAATTGGCCAACATGGCCAATATGATTGTGGAGCTGAAGAGGGATGTCCACGCTGAATCCCAGGCCCTTCGAAGTGAGATCTCTCAGCTTCGAAGCCAACTGGTGTGCGTGGAAACAGCTTCACGCCTCTGCTTGGCTAGGACCTGGGATGATCTTTCGACCGTCCTCTCGGCTCATGAGGCAAAAAGTCCCCCGGAGGGAGGATCTTCTTGAAAATTCTCCTTTGGGACTGTGAAGATCAACAATGATCTTCATTTTTGCCTCTGGACCAGAGTTGGTCCTTTTCTTCTCTTTTTTTTTTTGGTTTAGACGCACTTGGGTCTTTTTGTTTAGACCTGCTTGGGTCTTTTTTGTTTGTATATATTAATGAAATGAAGCTTTTGTTTGGTCATTCTCGATTTTTTGTGGCTTCGATTGCTCGTACGATAACTTGGTTATGGCTTTGAACGGTTGTATGATTGATTGTATCAAAAAACTTCAAAGAAAAAGCTTTTAACACAAAACCGGTCAAAACCATACCATCATGTCAGAGCCATACCAACATGTAACCAAACTTAAAACAAAGAAAACACTCACGTCTAAGTTCAGCTTTCGAATACCAAGTTAATATCCAAACGAACAATAAACCCCATCTTGAGGATGAATTGAGTAGATAAACAAAAAGACTCACCTTCTTCAAACTACCTCTTGTGGAAAGACTCCCATATGGAAGGAATATAAGGTTTCAGATGCCTTCCGTTTATTTTCCTTCGATGAACATAACCGTTCAAGTTTCTTAAATGATAAGCTCCCCCTTTCAAAACTCTATGGATTTGAAAAGGCCCATTCCACGTCGGTGCCCATTTTCCTAATCCATCTGTTCTAACTCTCCTATCTCTGATAGGGAGGATGACTTTCCATACGAGATCTCCTTCATCGAAGTTTCGAAGAACCACTCTTTTGTTATAGCTTCTAGCTATTCTCGCCTTTTGCAGCATAATCTGATTTAAGGCCTTTATTCTAGCTTCATCAATATCTTTCAATTCCATGTGCGTAGCCTGATGATATGACCCTGTGTCTAAATCATTTTGATATGCTACTCTTTGAGATCTTACAGTGATCTCCATAGGTAGCACAGCATCATGTCCATAAGTTAATGCAAATGGAGTGGTACCTGTACTAGTCCTTTTTGTATTCCTATATGCCCATAACGTATCAAGCAACAGATCATGCCAAATTTCTGGGTTTTGATCCACCATCCTTTGGATCCCCTTTTTGATAATCTTGTTAGTTGATTCTGCTTGACCATTGGACTGGGCATAATAAGTACTAGTATATATTAATGAAATTCCATGGTTAGTGGCAAAATCTTTCACCAACTTTCCTTCGAATATGGAGCCATTATCTACTGTAATCGTTTGAGGGCTCCCAAATCTGTACATGATTCCTTTTATGAAATCGATGACATGGGTTTGTTTAACCTCTTGACAGGCTTGGGCCTCCACCCATTTTGTGAAATAGTCAGTAGCCACTAAGATAAATTTATGCTTTTCCAAAGAAGGAGGATAAATCATTCCAATCATATCCATAACCCATCCCCTAAAAGGCCATGGCTTTATTACATACTGTAAATCTGTGACTGGCAAATGCTTGAGTGGACCTGTTTTTTGACAGGCTTGACACCCCTTTGCATAATCTATACAATCTTTGAGGATGGTAGGCCAATAATACCCATACCTCCTTATTAACCATCTCATTTTTATACCAGCTTGGTGTGCTTCGCAGATTCCTTCTTGTACTTCAGCCATTACTTTGAATGCACTTACCTTGCCTAAACATTTTAAAAGAAGGCCATCCATCCCCCTTTTAAATAACTCATTGTTATACATAATTTAGTTTATTGCTCTCAATCTGGTTGCCTTGTCTGCAACACTGTCTGGCTTGGTTAAATATTCAATCAATGCTTGTCTCCAATCTACATTTTGAGTAGTGGGAACATCAACTGCTAACACTTCGAAACCAATTAACCTATTATTTAACATAGGCAGGGATTTTCTCAAAGTCAATTGACAAAATTCTCTTTCATTTTCTGCCAAAACTCTGTAACCCGATGCTCTTTGAGCTATTTCATCAGCCTCTTCATTAAAGAATCTAGGGATATAAGTCAAAGTAAGCATATAGAATTGCCCCATCAACCTTCTTGCATGTTGATAGTAAATTGTTAATGCTGGACTGAAGCATTTAAACTGCCCATTTAGTTGGTTAATTACCAACTGAGAGTCTCCGAAGATCTCAACAACGTTAACCCTTAACTTAAGTAAAATTTCTAATCCTATGATCAATGCTTCATACTCTGCTTGGTTGTTGGAACATTGTCCCTCATTGAGCCGAAAACCATATTTGGTTTTCAAACCTTGGGGAGATTCTAGGATTATGCCCACTCCAGCCATCTGGACAGTTCTTGATCCATCAAACCATAATTTCCACGGTTTGATTTCAACCGTAATGGCCTCCAATGCTCTTGGTAGTTCATACTCATTGGGATGATCAGCTAAAAAGTTGGCCAATGCTTGGCCTTTCACTGACTTTTGAGGTACATATTCAAGACAAAACTCAATTAAAGACACTATCCATTTCCCAATCTTCCCACTAAGCACTGGCTTCGAAAGCATGTACTTAATTACATCAGTTTGAGAAATAACATAAGTTACTCTAGGCAACATATAATGCCTGAGTTTCTTGGAAGCATAAAATAAAGCTAAACATAGTTTCTCTACTGCAGCATACTTGCATTCACAGGAGTTTAAAACCCTACTAAGATAATAAACTGCTCTTTCTTTGCCATCTTCATTGTCTTGAGCCAACAATACTCCTATTGAGTCTTGTGTTGCAGCTAGGTACAACTTCACTGGCTTTCCTTCAATGGGAGGTGTCAAAACGGGAGGGTTGGCTAAATATCTCTTGATGGCTTCGAAGGCTTCATCGTGCTCCTTGGACCACTTGAATTCCTCCCCTTCCTTTGCAACTCCTTCCTAGTAGAAGGTGGTTTAGCCTCAATAATGGCCTTAGCTTTGTTCTTGTCAACTTGTATTCCTTTACTATGGACTAGATACCCTAAAAACTTCCCAGCTGATACTCCAAAGGCACATTTTTCTGGATTTAACTTCAGCTGATAGTGCTTCATCTGCTGAAATGCCTTTTCTAAATGTTGCAGATGATCCTCATCAGATTTTGACTTCACAATAATATCATCTATGTAACTTTCCTGGAGTACACTCCAAGAAAGTTCCTACCAAATTATGAAAAATAGTGTTCATAGCCCTCTGATATGTGGCCCCAGCATTTTTCAACCCAAATGGCATCTTGACCCATTCAAAGATGCCAATGTTTCCAGGGCAAGCAAATGCTATTTTATGCACATCCTCTTCTGCTATACAGATTTAATTGTACCCTAAATGTCCATCTAAAATAGACAATACCTTGTGCCCAGCTGAACTGTCCACAAGTGTGTCCACATTAGGCATTGGATATTCATCCTTAGGAGTTGCAGTATTTAGGTTTCGAAAGTCAACACAGATCCTGATAGTTCCATTCTTTTTAGGGACTAGGACCACATTAGATAGCCATTCGACATACATGGCTGTTCTAATGAAACCTGCATCTAGAAGCCTCTGCATCTCCTTTTTGACACCTGCAATAGTCTCTGGACTCATCTTCCTGGTTGGTTGTTTCACAGGTTTGAATTGTGGCTTAATAGGTAACCTATGCTCCACCAATTTCCTGTCTAATCCAGGCAGTTCCTTGTAACTCCATGCAAAACACTCTTTATTTGCTTTCAACAGTGCTATTAATTCAACTTTCATACCAGGTTCAAGCTGTTTATTAATAAACACTGGATTGGGATTATACTCATCTCCCAATCGTACTTCTTCCAAAAGATCCTGGGTCTCAATCGGTTCTTGAGACATTAGCTGGACTTCCTCCTTATGAGGCTTATTATCCTGCATAACGTCTTCCCATATGTTATCCTATTGGATCTTCTGTTCGATCCCCAGAGCAACATACCTTACTAAAGCCAATGAGTTGGCTTCTTCTTCAGCCTCTTCCTTGGATTTACATCCAAGCAGCATCATCTTTTGGGGTGTCTGATTCATAGTCAACAGTTTGTTTCAGCTTTGATTTCAGCTCTGCCAATTCTCCCATTTCCAGCTCGTTGATTGGGTAAGTGGCGGCTTGGAGTAGTTCACTCAAAAGAACTACATCTGATTTGTACATTTCTGCTTCAGCAAAATTTGCAGTGGCATTAAATGGATGAGGATCAGCTTTGACTCCTTCAACACCCACTTATTTGCCTTTATCATACTTAACAATCATTAATTCCTGATGCATAGAGGAAGGAATACATCCATTAACATGAATCCAATCTCTTCCTAATAAAGTATTATATTTTGCATATGTGTCAACTACAAAGAAAGCAGTGTCAGTTTCTGTTCCACCTACTGCTAATCTAATGGAGATGATTCCCCTGGCATGTTAGCTTTCTCCAGTAAATCCTGCAATGGATGTGCTGGTTGGAATCAATTTTGCTTTTCCTTTTCCTAACTTTTTTAAAGTTTGGAAAGGCAAAATGTTCACTGCAGCCCCATTATCCACCAAGATTCTGTTAAGTGGGACTCCATCAAAATGTGCAGTGATATATAATGGACGCAAATGTTGTCTCATTGCGTTAGTAGGTAATTAAATGGATATGAAATTTCTACATAATTTAAATCTATTACCAGGGGGTACTCGATGTCAGACATGGAATCTGGTACGAAACAAGCACTTTCTTTTGAGCTTACCTCCAAACTCTCTTGATTCTGCTCAATTTGACATAACAGGCTTTCGTTCATCTCTATCTGAGCCATTTCTTCCAAGTCACAATCATTGCATATAACATTTAGTTCCTCATCACTATGTGTTTCTTCAGAATTGCCTGGTCTGCTCAAATTCGACCAAGCATTATCTTGACCTTTGGACATCTGGCCATTTGTGAAGAAATCCATAGAGCTTGGATAGACCATGTTAACTTGTACTTCTGGCTGGCCCCCAAATTGGATTGTAGCCACTTCTTTGACTGGTTTAATTGCTTCGATTTCGTTAGCATCCTTCTTTTCGACTTCTTGTGTCGATACTTCCATAGGGGAAGAGGTTCCTTCTACCCCTTCTTGTTCTACCAACATGGCTTTGAGCAAACCAGACTGATAACTAGCCAATGAATTGGGAGAAGGTGGATCAAGATCTTCTTCAAGCATGGCAGAGGCTACTTTCTTCAAAGTCTCCCTCTCATGATACTGGGTTCGAAACTCTTCTGGGTCCCTTTTAACCCTTTCAAACCTTGGATTAGGCCTTGCTCGTCTGCCTGATTCTTCCCCCATTGAGGATTCTCCTGACTGGAAGAGCGTATACTTTCTCTGGAGCTTTCTCTTTTGAGTTCTTGAGAGCAATGGAACCATCTGTGGTATTTGGGACTTGGGATCCCTAATTAACACCCAATTTCCAGAGTTCGAAATTGGTGGCTTGAAAGTTTTGTTCTCATTCCTGTTTGAACTTTTGTATCCTTGAAACAAATCAGGCTTGACTTGCTTCAGAAACCAGTCAGGAACTCCTTTCACCAAAGTAAATTCCTCTTGTATGGCCTCTCCTTGCGCCTCTGATGTCTGGCCAATGTTGGCTTTCTTCAAAGGCGGCAGCTCCCTTCTGTGGATAGCTGGGACAGGGCTAGTAGGCACATCCCTCTTTGATGCCAACCAAGGCTTGCTGTCACTTGGCTTTCCTTGGACTGGGGCCATCCTTTTTATTCCCATCTCCTTAGGGAAAAAACTCACGCCCTTTCTATCCAAGTCTTTAAAAACCAGATAGTTGGCCCTGCATTCTACACACAAGCACTCCAAAAACGAGGCTTCTAACATGGGCAGATGATTATTGCCTGGGAACCTCTGTGAAGAAAAACCCATCATTGGCTCGCCTATAGGGACTTGGCCTCATTCCAATGCCTCGAGGGCGGCCAGCGTATGGCTTGCCCCTTCCATATTGAACAGTATTCATGTTCACCGGTGCCTCCTTATCTTGCCAATATTTCTTGACAGTTCGAGCCAGTGAGGAGGGCACATTGGTGTTGACCTCTTCTACCTTTGGAAAGGGCACTGCATCTATCCCCATAGTCTTTTAAGGGAATTTGATTCTTCCTTTCTTGATTTGTTCCTGAATCCTGTCACGAAAAACATTACAAGACTTAGTCGAATGAGACCAAGAGTCATGCCATTTGCAGTAGGTTTTTCCATTCTTTTCTTCTACTGTGGGCAGTTTCACATTTGAAGGCAGCTTAATGATTTTCTTTCTTAACAAGAAGTCAAAGATCTCATCAGCTTTGGATATATCAAAAGAATATACTTTAGTAATTTCCTTTTGTTTGAACTTCTGCCCAAGAGAAACATTCTTTTGAATTAAGGGCTCACAAACACAAGGATCATGTTCTATAATTTCTGCTGCATCTATCTCATAATTGGGATCTCTATAATATGTTGGGTAAGAGGAATTATGCCTGTCCATATATTCCTCTAGTAGTGATTCATATCTAGCAACTTTATAGGTTAAGTCTGCAAAATCCCTAAACTCTGTAGAATCAAACCTCTTTCGAAGCTCCCTTTCTAAACCATCTTGTGCTAATCTCACAAACTCTGCCTCTGGCAGATGGAGTTTGCACTTGGTTTTAGCCCTTTTGAACCTAGATATGAAATCTGCTACCTTTTCATCTGGTTTCTGCTTTAGCCTAGCCAAGTCTGCCATAGAGACTTCAGGCTCAGCATTGAAGAATTGTGCATGAAATGCCTCTTCCATCTGAAACCAACTTGTTATCGATTCTGCAGGTAAATTTGTGTACCATGCAAAAGCTGGCCCAGATAAAGAATTTGGAAATAGTTTCAACTTCATGAAACCATTTTGAGCCAAGTTCTTACATTGGGCAGAAAACCTAGCAATATGTTCTATAGAAGATTATCTTTCATCCCCATAAAACAAAGTAAAATCTGGGATTTTAAATTCTCTAGGGATCTGAAACGTTGTGTCAATCCATTCTGGATATGGCTTTCTATAGATCTGAGGTTGTACCCCCCGAGTTCGAGGTCCACAAACTTCTTGTATGAGACCCATAACTTGGTCCCTTAGTATTGGGTTGCCTACAAGGAAATTCTGCTCTTGATTTCCTATTGGTGGCTCTGGCTCTACAAGATCATCTCTATGTACTTCCCTTATCGTGTTAAAATCCCCTTGGTTTTCTCTGGGAAGTCTCCCATACCAGGGCTGCTGCATTTGGTCAACTGCAGCATTCACTCGAGCAGGCCTATGATTTCCATAAGCTGCTGTGGTGGGATTTTTGGTATTTGGAAAATTTTGACGAGAATGTTGTGGGTTATCCCTTGTTTTCTCAGGTCTATAACCTCGTTCTAGCTCTACGTCATCCTCCCATCCCACAAGTGTGGGTTCGAAGAGAGGATTAACACTTTGCCTATCTCTGGCATTTCTTGAAATCCCAACAGGAATTCCATAAGATTGTTCTGGGATTTCGAAGACAGGCTTTGTAGGCTTCACAGGCTCATACCAAGATTGTGGTATTTCCTCTGGGTGCATCTTCTCTTTACCTGTTCTAGACCTTATCTTACCCTGACCAACATCCTCTCCAAGCCTTCCTTCGAAGGGACTTTGGTGAGTGCTAGAGTCAACATGATTATCTAGCCCAATATTCCCTGGACTATTTCTTGTTGCCTCTAAGTTGGGCAACCTATTTCTTATGCTTTTGATCATGGCTCTTTGGGTTTGAGCCATCTCTCGAAAAGCTATCATCATTTCTCTAAACATTTCCTCCTTATCGTGGTCTTTGCCACTGGCTTGTCCCTTTTGGAAATTTGGAGGCTCTTCATAAGGAGGTACTTCATAAGAAGGCTCCTCATAAGGGATCTCTCCCATTTCAAAAGCCAATTGAGGGAACTCAGGGTTGATAGGCGTTCCTAGTTCTGTGGCCTGTTCTGGCACAGCTTGTTCTTCTGGCACTAGACCACCAACAGGTGTCCCTATCTGTTTTCGAAGCCTTGGCATTTTGGCACCTTCGTGTCCCACCGGGCGTGCCAAAAATTGTTTGGGCTGAATTAGCTCAATCAAATGGCAAACGATTGTGCGGGCATGCCAGAAAAGAAATAACTTCAAAGAAGAAATTATTCTTTTCAAATTGATTTGAAACAACTAATTTAAATCAGGCAATTATGTTATCCGTCCGATTACCTCAACTAAGAGGATTTTTCCTTAAGGTACCAACCAAATAAAAGATTGATGCGCTTCAAATCAGAAAAGATGATTGAACACAAACAAACCTGAATCTAATCAAAGGTAAGTTTGTATACAAATACTCTTAAGATTCTATCAAGAATAATACAGAAATGCAAGCACACTGAATTTAATCAAAAGTGGACTTACAAACGACTATTCTTTGGTAAGAAAAGACTTAAAGGAAAATAAGAGAACTTGAATTTAATCAAAAAGTAGTCTTACATGCAAATAAGCCTTCAACTTACAAAAAGATCCTATTCTAAACTAAAACTAATCTAAGATAGATCTCTGAGCAATCATTTTGTATGAATTGTCAGATGATATGAGTTTTTGTCGGGGGTCTCTCTCTTCACTTGCTTCTTCTATTTATAGACGCTGAACCTGCCTTCGATCTCCACGTCTTCGATTGATACCCACATTGGCCGCATAAATCGGTTGAGAGGGGCCTTCGAACGGTTATATTGATATTTCCAGCATTCCTTCTCCCCCTGCATGCTTCGATAGTGGTGTTCGTGGCCACTTCTTGGATCGTGGTTCCTATTTTCAAGCAACGTGAATTAATGCAACACGTCTGGCTTCCCAAATGATTCCCTATAATTGCATCCAATTTCAGTTATATACTAAGGCAGTGATGATACCGTTTGATGATTCCAAAGATTAATCAACGGTTAAACTAAATCGTTTCTAAAACCATTCCTAATTATCATCCAAACATCGTCGGTTCCAATCAAAACGATACCGTTTAGTACTAAAATAACATTATTATTAAACCCCGTAATCCTCTGTATCTTGGGTTCAATTAAGACGTGTTCTGATTGGTCAACACACTATTTGGTGCCACGTGTAATTTTCTCATTGGGTGGCATATTTTAGGATGTAAACACATGTACGGCTCGAAAAATAAGCACATGTAAATAAATACTGAATTTGCGTGCAATATATCATCCCCTGTCCAACAAATTCAACTATGCAAAAAATAATAACTCAAACATATTCATAAAATAATAGAAGTACCCAAAAAGAATGAAAGAATCATAAAATATCTTCATGTAAGAAAAAATAGTCCAACTAAAAAAAAAAAAAAGAGTTTCATTGTTTTATCCATGCCTAAAGGCATTTATCCATACAATCTGTCAACTTTAACTGGCTACCGTAACTACCCATAATTACGACGTAGCAATCCTATCACGGCTATTATGGTCTTCAAAATCAATCATACCTAAAAAACCAAAAACCAAACCAAACCAAAATAAGAACTCTTCTAGAACTAATGGATTGCATTGCATGAATAAAGATTGAAGTTGGGTAGTAAACGATTTAATAGCAAGACCCTAGCTAAGCATCACTACAAATCTCATTAATGGAAAATGGATGTATGCAATATGCATGTCCTCAGTATTTTCAAAAACTACACTATGAAACTAACTTAGATTACTAAGCTAGTCACTGAACTAAGGGTTGGTCATTGAAAAATAGGCGTTGCTCCAGATGTAGTTAATCTAAGCAGAACACTAAACATAATTGAAGCATCAAGACAGTTAACATCAATAAGCCTCATATAAAATTAAAAGCAATAGGATAATTCTCTTGACATAGCAGGAATAAAATATCGAATCAGCAGTTGCGCTTAATGGTTATCTGCCATGCTTATCGAAAGAGCCGTTATGTTATAGCCATTAAAAAAGTTTGAATAGTTGATCTTCCGGAGTTAAAAATAGACACCTTGATTGAATAGATTGAGGCTCATAATCAATGCCCAATTAACATATTAGGATTACAAAGTTACCAATCAATAAGAAGGTTGTCCGCTATTGCTAATGATAAGGTGAGGATTATCAGGGCCCTAAAACTTTTGGATAGAGAGAGCTTTGTTCCCGTTAAATCGATAAGATGTTGTGCTAGAGCTCTTGGAGAGAGCTTTGTTCATGGGTGAGGATGATTTCGGAGACAGATTGTGTTGTAGGACATAAGTCTACTCCATAATCAAGAAAATGAATAAGCATATTCTACAATCATAAATGTATTACACAAAAAAAAAATATTTTGAAGCAAAATATTTCAGTAGGTTATAATAGAAGTGCATAACAGGGCCAAAGGCATATGAATCAACCATGTCAACAGAAAAAAGGTTATAAACCATAACAAATAGGATTTTTATGAACTCACTGCTACTTATACTCCGGAGTATTGGAATTGCATCAAATTACCACAATAGGATTTTGAGGATACCAAAGAATCCACAAACATAGTTCAATTGAGGTATTGACAAATGAAAAAAATGGGCCCTCAAAAAAACTTATACGGCCTGGAATGTGGTAAAAAAAAACTCAAAAGTCAAACCCTCAAATGGAATTTTAAAGCCATCCATTCCGGCTAGAAATTAAGAGAAATGAGCCCACAGAATCATTAGGGTTTACCAGAAAGAGGGAAGATAATGGATAGATTAATAAACTGAAGCTCACAATCAATGCTCAACATAGAGTGCGATAAAAAACTTACCCATCGATAAGCAAAGTGCTGATCTTTGCTGGTGATGACAGCATTGGATGCTTATTATAATCAACCAATTATACCTGGCAAGAACTGAATTTATCAAATGACAAATGTTAAAGGTGGGAGAAAGGGTTGATTTTTCTACTTATGACGTACAATTTGTCCTTGCCTACTCAAATTACATATAACAGCTTCAACATTAGACACAAACCTATTGTTCTCAAACCATTAAAAACTCCTATTATCCAATTAGATCCAAACCTATTCTTCCCATTAGACACAGAAGATCACTAAATTTAAAATTTGCGTACAGACCGATCAAATAGCCAAAGAACTTACTGTCAAAAATATTATATGGAATGATCTTTCTGTTCACATAGTCCCATAAATATGACAGATTATTAACCTACTCAACTCTTTGCATCATACCCAATTTTTCTCTTTTCCGTCGGAACCAATTGCCTTATCTTTTTCCTTGCCTTTTGTGGTTGCATGTTGTCTTTGTTGAGCCATTTCTCCTTGCCTTCGATTTTTCTGTTAATAATTGCATAGTAGAGTTCATAACATCAAAGTTGTTATAAAACTGTGTTGTACCTATTAAAATAGAAAAAGAAAACTTGGCTACCGTTTTCCTCAATTCACGTATCTCTGTTGAGCAATAAAACTGTTATTGTAAAATTATATGAAAGCAATTTGTTTCATTACAAAATTATAGAACATCTTACGTAGCCAAAAATAGTCACGTTATCCATGTCGGCAAGTCGTTGCAGACGTTTGGAAGGAGTTAAAGGCTAGATTGGCATCCTTCACAATCTGCAAAGTGGGTAGTTAACAATGATTAGGTCTTTTTCTTTTCTATAAGCTGACGGGAGAAAGAAGGCAGTGAAGACAAACCAAATTAAAAGAAATACAATTTTTTCGCAAAACCAAATTCCTCTCACATACAATTTTTTCGCAAAGACAAAGGAGAAGGAAACGCAATCTTCAAGCATCAACCAACTGGGAACTGATTTTTGCAATTGGAAACTGATTTTTACAATCTTCAAAGAGAAGCATTGGGTCACTAAACAAAAACCAATACAATAAGGGTGCGTTTTGTTGGATGGAATGGAATGTGAATAGAAATGGAATTAAAAATGGAATAGAATTGGAGGAATTGAGAATGGAATAATCATTCACATTCTCATGTTTGGTTATACATAGGAATAGTCATTCTCATCTCCAATGGAATAGTGTGGCAATAACAATTTTTGGAGTGGCAATAGGATTTTTTTGGAGTGGCAATAGTAATTTTTGGAGTGGCAATAATAATTTTTGGTGTGGTAATAGTGAATGTTGGAGTGCCACTAGTAATTTTGGTGTGACAAAGAAATGGAATAACAATTCTTTAGCATTTTGGATGGAATGACAACTCCTTTACTAAGGTGAATAGTGATTCTATTTGGAATCATCATTCCATTATTCAATGGTGAACCAAACATTGGAATTAGTAAGTCATTAGAATGATTATTCCATTCCAACCTTGATTCCATCCAACCAAATATACCCTAAAAGGAAAGCACTTTGGTAATGCTAGTGGAAGGCTAACGTTCTTTTGATTTCGGTGGTTCCGTAAGGTGGCGCTGGTTGTTGTAGCAGAGTTTTGTTGAAGAGATGGGTGCGGGTGTCATTTTGGTTCCGCGGCGCGGTGGTTGTCGTAGCAGAGGCAAATCATACATTAGTCGACCTTAGTCACAGAAAAATGGTACATTACTTAATTATAGCAATGCTTTATGTCCTCAACTAACATGGTAGAGAATGAATTCCACAAAGGAATCGACTCCCCTTTGCTAGAAGCCTAGAACACATGGTCAGTGCTTTTGTAAATGTTCTTGAATCTTAAGGAATAGAGGCAAAGATGTCTCCTCAACCACGACGCATGTACGTGTTCTTAGAGCCCATCCTAAATGGCTTGAAAGTTCCAATGGACTTGGTTAATTCCAAAGCTTTTGTCGCCAGATGAAATTATCCATCCTAAAGAAACACTTTTGCATAGATTACCTGCATAAAAACTACTTAGTATCATTTTTTCAAAAAATCAACTTAGTGCAACACTCAACTTCAGTCAATGTCGAGCAGGAAGAAACTAACCAAGGGTAAGTTTCCAATCAAATTCAAAGAAACGTGAAGCCAGGAAGCATGCATAAGCAAGAATAAAAAATAGTAGAACTAAATGCAAATTAAGCTAACTTATGCTCCTCATGTTGAAACAATAGAACTGAATGCTAAGCTCAATTAAAACTCTAAAAACAACTTCAAAAAAATTATATTTGGTCTTATTTTTAAGGATAAAGAAGCAGAAAAAACCCCAAAAAATCAAATCTTTACGCAAATGGATAGCGATAATGAAAAATAAAATCCACATGATACCCATTTGTTTACCAGTGATGGTGGAAGAGTGGTTACCTTTGAGTCCTTGACCTCGGCTGTTCCACTACTTTAGCGGTGCTTGGAAATAGAAGAAATCCCTTGGAAAGAGAAAAACCCAAACCTGAGAAGTACTCGTACCTACGACAACATGAATCAAGTATGTAATCGGTGTTCTTTTGGTCTATGCCATGGGAATGAACAAACCCTAAACCCGTACTTTTTTTAGTGAAAGATGTGAAGAATTACAAACCGTTTGGGGTGAAGAAGAACTACATGCCATCGATTCGAACCCTGAGAGCCTCGAACAGTGGTGGTTACAGTGGTGATCGTTGCGCCGGTCGGTGGTGTTAATGGTATCCAATCTTGATCGCCAGAGAGGAGTGACTGGGATTCGGTGGGTCTATGGTGGTGGGTTGAGTGAAGAGAGAGAGAGAGAGAGAGAGAGAGAGAGAGAGAGAGAGTGATTTTACCACAAAAAAATAGGACAACGGGAGAGTGAGGGATTGGAATAAGGGTGCGGCTAGGGTTTCCCACGATATGCGGTTTATGATAACCCTTGGATGGATCAAATATCTACTAAAATGCCATTGTAGAATGGAGGGTGTAGATTTATGTAGGAGACAAATCTGACCGTTGGTTGTCTTTTGGATTCAAACTCAGACCTCCCTTATTATATATATATATATGTGTGTGTGTGTGTGTGTGTGTGCGCGCGCGCGCGGACGCGCGCGCGCGATTTTATCACCTCGAGACTTTTCATCATAGATGGTCCCATACACTCACAATATGCCACAAGGAGTGGACAATACATGGATACAAGAACTAGAGCCCAAATGTTTTTGTAAGCCCAATTTGGCCAATTCTTGAACTCTAACCCTTAAAAGGGAAAAATATACAGTGGAATTTTACATAGAAAACAAATCCAGTCGGCTTCTCTCACCCCAAGATTTCATCTCCTGCTTGTGGGTTGTGGCCTTAATCCTCAAATTCCAAATCAAAGCTAACCCCCAAAATACTTTTAGCACTTGAAGATGTAAAAACGTGAAACAACATGCAAGAACCGGTTTTTGCGGCAAGGAATAAATCTACCATTTAAATTTGATATTTTGATTCGGTATCGCCTTGTCGGATTGCTTTCTTACCTCTCGGAATCCTCTTTTCATTCCAGGAATTGCTATGGGCATTAGTTATTGTAATGTCTAGTAATTTTTGTGACCTCGACATATAAGTATTTGCAAGTTTTATATTTGAGATGATTTGTATCTTTTGAAAATATAGCATTTCTAAATGTGAAGGGCCCCAAATTGGTTGGTCGCCTAGGGCCTCGGAGAACTAAGGGCTGGACCTGTCTGAAGATGACAAGAGAAGGAAATATCGATGGTTCACAAGTTGATACAACTCCCACAAGTGCAGAGAATAAAGTCTGGGAGGAAGCTATAGTACACAGGGTATACCGTATGTTTAAATTATGACAATTTGTGATTTTCATTATGCCGATTTTTGGTTTTCTAATGCATATTTATGATTCTAATTACGACTTGTACTTTAAAATTTACCTGTTGAACAGGTCATTAGCAGGTTACTCATAATTAAAAAATATTGTTGTTATGCAACCATAATTATTCGTACCGGAATCCATAATACTTGTACCCTAACCAAATATATGCGTACAATATCAAAAATTAAATATTGCTACTCACAAATGTTATAATAACACCATAAATTGGCATTATCTTACCACAATGAGTCGTACCAAAAAAAATTGATTCGTATGATATTCCGTGAGAAAATCAAAATAGGTCGTACCAGAATCAACAATTATTATACTCAAGCCAAAAATATTTGTAAAATGCAACAAATTTTATAAAATAACCACAATTGTTATGACAACACCTAAAATTGTCATTTTCTCAACACAACGTGTCGTAACAAAAGAAAACATAGTTAAATACTACAAATCACAATTGTTATGATAATATCATAAATTTACGTTTTCTTACCACAATGTGTCGTACCAAAGGAAATTACTTAAAATATTCCGTAATAACACATGTCTAAAATACCACAAATTCAGTAATATAACCAAATTTGTTATGATAACACCATAAATTGACGTTTTCATACCCTCAACGTATCGTATAAAAAAATTCAATCGGAATGTTCAATTAACGATAATTATAATCAGCAAAATACCATACCACAATTTCAGTAATATAGCCAAATTTGTTATGACAACACCATAAATTGACGTTTTCATATCCACAACGTGTCGTGTAAAAAAAAATCAATCGGAATGTTTAGTTAACGATAGTTATAATCAACAAAATACCATACCACAATTTCAGTAATATTACCAAATTTGTTATGACAACACCAAAAATTGAAGTTTTCATATCCACAACGTGTCGTATAAAAAAAAATTCAATCGAAATGTTCAGTTAACGATAATTATAATAAAAAAATACCATACCATAAATTTAGTAATATAACCAAATTTGTTATGATAACACCATAAATAGGAGTTTTCAATCGGAATGTTCAATAAAATGATAGTTAAAATAAAGAATTATTGTAAGACCCATTATACAAATTTGTAACAGGCCCAGTCCATCTCATTTTTCCACAACATGTCTAGTCCAGCCCATCCTTTTTTTAACACTTCGGGTCCAGTTTCATTTTTTAGTGGGACAAAATTGCCCCTTTTTTAATAGACTTCAAATGGACTTCAAACCGTACGGTTATTTGACGACGATTACGAGAGAGAGAGAGAGAGAGAGAGAGAGAGAGAGAGAGAGATCGCGCAGTGTCGATCGATCAGGATTTCTCCGTTGATCGATCGCGCAGTGTCTTCAAACCGTACGGGTCCAGTTTTTTCAAGATCTTTCGTGCAGTCGAGATCAATACACTGCGCGAAAAGAGGTTCGTTTTCTCCGTTGATCCGAGCTCGAACAAAATCGATCTGAAAAGAGGTTCGTTTTTTGATGATTTCTTTTTGTTCTAATTTGTTCTAATCGATTACAGAAAAGGTTTTGATTATAATTAAATGTTCAATTGTGACTTTGATGATAGCGTTTGTTTTGCTTTTAATGATAATGTAAGTGTTATTGTACCTTTGAGTTGAAAGTTCGGTATGTGCCTTCAATGTTGACAGAGTTTAGATTAGATGATCACAAACACCAAAGAGAATATAAACTGCAAATTTAAGCACCTATGGCTTACGCACTTTTGAAAAAAAATTAGACTGCAAATTGGAGAATTCACACAAATATTATTGCAGGTGTGTTTTTATGATATAATCAGTCGTTTATGAAATCTGTTTGAATATTATGAGTATTAATAGTGTTTTTAAGGCATTAGATAGTGTACAACTCGACTGATTATATCAAACAAATATTATTGCAGGTGTGTTTTTTTGTGCGATGGATACAACCAAAATGTTACTGTGTAGGTATGTATCGCAGGTTCTTGTTGTGAGGATATCTGGTGGCATTAGATTGGAGCATGTTTTAGGAAAGATTTGTGATAGGTGGAACAACTTATGCATTGGTAGTTTCTCATTGTCATATGTGTTGGATGGGAGTGATTGTGAGCTTGACAATGAAGAATCTTTTGATAATATGTTGTATTTGTATCCTACTACTGATAGAATATATGCTAAGGTTGAGGTGATTAAATCTTCTAGTGGACAAACGGTTGGAAGTATTAGTAGTGGTGGAACACTTGGAAGTATTAGTAGTGGAGTAGAAGTTGGTAGTTCTAGTGGTGTTGTCGCTGTTGTTGAAAGAGAAGAACCTTTGGAGGAATTTTGTCGCCATGCCGAAACTAGGTATTTGACAGCAGGTTGGGACAACTTGATATATGAGGTTGGTCAAGTATTTACTGGTGGTGTGAGGGATTTTAGGGAAACTTTGCAGCGATATGCTATTGAAAATGGGTTTTTGTATGATTTTGTTAAAAATGACCAGTATCGTGTGACTGCAAAGTGTTCAATTTCTAGCTGTGGATGGTATGTGCATGCTATTTTGGATCGCTCAAGCAAAGAGTTTTGGATTAAGAAACTGGTAAACGAGCATGGTTGTGGTTCAACCTATCGAACGAATAAACATAAACGGGTGACATCTAGTTTAGTTGCTAGTGAGGTTACTAGTATGGTTCAAAAAAAGAATAACACATCACCTATGGATCTGTTGGATTTGTTTACGGACAAGTATGGTTTGGATTTATCATACCACCACGCATGGTTAGGAGTGGAGAAGGCTAGGGGGGAAATATTTGGAGACTATGAAAGTTCATTTGATAAGTTGAGGTGGTACGTTGAAGCTGCCAAAATAGCAAATCCAGGGAGCTTATTAAAGCTTGAAGTTGATCCCGTCAGCAAGGAATTCTCGAGGCTCTTTGTGTCGTTTAATGCATGTATCACAGGGTTTAATCATTGTCGACCATTCCTTTGCCTTGATGGGACACATCTCAAAGGTAGATTCAAGGGGTGTCTTCTTGCTGCCACAAGAAAAGATGCAGATCAAGGTAGTTTTTTGTGTTCTTTTTATTTTGAATGTATTGCTTAGATATTCATATCTCTTTATTTGCTCATTTTATGATTGGTATAACACAGCCAAGGTTTCCATACATATCCATATCTATTTATTTTCATACATATCAGTCAGCTTTCCATAGTTTTAAAAGGTCGCGGTTTTTGTTTTTATTCTAGTAATGGTTGGCCTGAGAAGTGAGCACCTTGTTTTTATTCTAGTAATGGATGGACTTAAGATAAGTAGAGGTTTGAATTCTGAAATCACTGAACCCCTCTCTGAATTGGAGGTTAATTTTGTTGTTTTGCTGCTTGTTTCTACTGATTTGGTTTGGAGATCGATGCTATGATGCTGGAATTCTTAAATTATTGAAGTCACACCTAGATTAGAGTTCTAGACAGGCACTTTGTGTGACATTTTGATGTTGGTCAAATTTTGTATCGGTGTTTATTTTTATTAAGTAGATCAATATTTCTTTAACTAGAACTACATCTAAGTGGAGTTCCATCTTATTTTTTGTTTGTTTTGGTATTCTTTTTTGTGTTTCAGGTTTATTTCCCTTGGCGTTTGCTATTGTGAATGCAGAAAATGATTGTAATTGGTTGTAGTTTCTTCGGATTTTAAAGACTATCTTGTCTACACGGCCTATTACTTTCATTAGTGATCGCAACCATGGTCTCGTGAGTAACATACCAACTGTTTTTCCTGATTGTCATCATGCTTACTGTTTGTATCATCTTCAATTCAACTTGAAGGACCACTTCCCTGGACGGTTTCGACAAGGTTATCGAAATAGGTTGGTTAAATTGTTTAATGCTATCGCTTATGCTCCATCGGTATCAGCTTATATGATATATGAGGCTAAGTTCTATGAGCATGGGGGCGATAAGGCCAAGACGTTTATTGCAAGTGTTCCAAAAGAACATTGGACTAATGCCTATTTTCAAGGGCATCGATACGGAGAGATGAGTTCCAGTGCTATTGAGTCCTTCAATAATTGGATACTTGCTGCACGGCTTATGCCGATAATGAATTTAGTTGAAGAGTTGAGGTCCAAAATTATGATTCAAATGTCGTGTAGAAGAGAAGAAGCATCACATTGGGTTTCTCAGATTTGTCCAGACATGGATGCAAAGTTAGCTAAGAGGATTGACAAGGGGAGGTCATGGAGGGTTTATAAATCAAAAACCGGCTTGTATGAGGTGAAATCTGTACCTGCTGTTCTAGTAAATCTTGAGGAAGGGACATGTTCTTGTGGAGGTTGGCAATACAATGGTTTCTTATGTGCTCATGCCGCAACGGTTTTAGTTAAGACTTGTGGAGCAGAGGGATCCTTGGCTGGCTATATTGATCCGTTTTATCATGTTGAGGCATATTGGCTCACATATCAAGATAATATTTATCCAATTCTAGCTATGGATATTCCTGACTTCACACAAGGAAGTACTCGGGTTATCAAAGCTCCAAAAAATAGGAGGCAAGCTGGAAGACCTTGCGTAAAGCGCATTCGTTCTAGGGGTGAAGAACAATCCTTTGCTAGGCCAATGAAATGTGCAAGGTGCCATAAGCTTTCTCACCACAACCGCAGGACATGCAAAGAGCCTACTGATGATTGATTCTTTACATTTTTAATAGTACATTGCTTTGTTGGAATTCATATCCATACAAGTAAAGAGACTACTCAATTGTTCTTAGGTGCGGGACCATTGCGAGGCACAACAAAAGGACTCGCAAGGAACCTCTTCTTAGTTGATTCTTAGAATGACACATTAAAGTCTTTCTGCATTCTTCTTTACAAAGGTTTATGAACTGAGAGTTTGTTTAGCTTTACGTTGTGTTTCCAATAAGTCAAGTATTGTGATACTGGTTGAGAAGATTTTTAGTACTATGCAGTTTATGAGTGTCTTCAATTTTATACAGTTTATGAGTGTCTTCAGTTTTATGAAACTTTATGTTGGTCATCTTTGTATATTTTGGTTATGCTATCTTCGTATAAATTGGTATGGTAGATGTTACTTCAATTATTTGTTCTGGTGCAAATGATGTGCAATTAAGCTTTGTTAATGTTGCATGGGGGTTAATGAATGAACACTAACATCGAGCAAAATTTTACACTGTAAATTTAAGCACTTTATTACATCGGCAGGGAGATTTTAGACTGCAAATTATTGAATGAACATCAACGTGGAGAAGAAATTTAGGCACTTTGAGTTTAGGCACTTTGTTACATCACTGAGGAGAATTTATATTGCAAATTTGCACTTTTAAAATATAAATTTGAATTTTTGGACTGCAAATTGTTAAATGAACACTAATGTCAAGGAAAATTTAGACTGCAAATTTTCAGTTATTAGATTTCAAACTATAGCACTTTTAAATTTAGACTGCAAATTGTTCAATGAACACTAACGCCAAGTAAAATTTGGACCGCAAATTTTCAGTGTTAGACTGCAAATTAGGAAACTTTTGAATTTGGACTGCAAATTTGCACTTTTAAATTACAGATTTGCACTTTTAGACTGCAAATTGTTAAATAAACACCAACGCCAAGGAGAATTTGAATTGCAAACTTTCAGTTTTAGACTGCCAACTTTCATTTTTAAACAGCAAACTAGTGCACTTTTGAATTTAGACTGCAAATTGTTAGATAAACAGTAATGCCAAGGAGAATTTGGACTGCAAATTATGACACTTTTGAATGTAAATTGTTAAAAAAACACCAACGCCAATGAGAATTTCGACTGCAAATTAGGACACTTTTGAATTTACAATGCAAATTTTCACATTTAGACTGCAAATTGTTAAATGAATACCAACGCCAATGAGAATTTGAACTGCAAACTAGGGCACTTTTGAATATAGACTGCAAATTTGTACATTTAGAATGTAAATTGTTAATTGAACACTAACGACAAAGAGAATTTGGACTGCAAATTTCCAGTTTTAGACTGCAAATTAGAGCACTTTTGAATTTAGATTGCAAATTTGCACTTTTAAGCTACAAATTTGCACTTTTAGACAACAAATTGTTAAATGAATACCAACACCAAATAGAATTTGGACTGCAAATTTGCAGGTTTAGACTGCAAACTAGAGCACTTTCTAATTTAGACTGCAAATTTGCACTTTTTGACTTCAAACTTGGACACTTTTGAATTGAGACTATAAATTTGTATTTTTAGACTGCAATTTGTTGAATCAACACCAACGCCAAGGAGAAATTGGACCGCAAATTGTTAAATGAACACCAACACCAAATAGAATTTAGACTGCAAACTAGAATTTTTACTTTTAAACTGCAAATGAATACAGTTTTACAAATTTGCAATTTTAGACTGCAAATTTGCACTTTTGAATATAGACTGCAAATTTGTACATTTAGAATGTAAATTGTTAATTGAACACTAACGACAAAGAGAATTTGGACTGCAAATTTCCAGTTTTAGACTGCAAATTAGAGCACTTTTGAATTTAGATTGCAAATTTGCACTTTTAAGCTACAAATTTGCACTTTTAGACAACAAATTGTTAAATGAACACCAACACCAAATAGAATTTGGACTGCAAATTTGAGGTTTAGACTGCAAATTAATAAACCTATTGCAAATTTGTACTTTCAATCTAGACTGCAAATTTAAACTTTTTAGACTTTAAATTAATACAATTTTTACAAATTTGCAGTTTTAAACTACAAATTTTATAAATCGTCATTCATAACTGTATCAAACTGCTATTCCAAAGAAAAAATTGTTTTTTTGGCCTGGTATGAAGATACCTAAAAGCTGAAATACAGTGAACAAATACCGAATATAAAACATTAGCATGTAGCAATGAAAGATGCTACGAAATTGCTAGCATGGAATAACTTACATCACAGTAATGAACAATGCTGAAGGGTTGCTAGGCATGAACAAGCCTATGCTTTGCACGAAGATACTTGGGTACAACAATGAACAACGTTGAAAAATTACCAAGCATGAAAAAGGCTATATAAGTCAAAGCTTGATAGCAATGGAAAGGGCTAAAGGCTTTTAGAGCCTCACAGGAATTAGACAATAGGGACAAAGATGTCCGGTTCACCTATCTTTATTGCTTGCTGATTGAAAAAAGACTTCAAATCTTTGCGAGTTCCTATACTCCTCCTCTCAAATTTCGTTTTGAGCCTTTGCTTCCACTAAGATTTTCGTCTCAAGTATGATCTGTCGTTCCTAATGAAAGTCACTGTCAACTTGAAAGACATCAAATGAGCCATGTCATACGATGACATCCCTGGCATTCACGATCCAGGACTCACATGGTGTTGCTGACCAGAGTACGTGTTCGGCATTACTACCTCTGTCATTTACACTATAAAGCACACTAACCACCTTGCAGGTGTACCATCTGTACAGCATCATACCTAGCAACCTTACTCATTGCGCACATGTTTGGCGAAGTCCACACCGATGCAATGCACCTACTTCAAGAGGTGTTAAGATAGCTGGTATCCTTCAAAATTTCTAGATATAGGATTTAAATAATTGACTAGCCAGAAACACTCTTAGCCCTCCAAAAATGGAGTCGAACATTCCAACCAAGACCTTTTCTATTACAACATCTAGGAGTAAAAAGCAAAAATTCTAGCCAATACTAAACTCAAATCTGTTAGCCCTCTAAAAAATAACAGATGAATCAGTAGCAAGCCAAGAGAAAACTCTTAGCCCTCCAACAAACAAGATACGCAAACCAACAGACAAGATACGCAAACCAACAAAGGAACACCCCAGCCTGGAAATATCCCATTTGTATCACAATTAAACCTTTACTCTTCTGATACCATCACGATTGCACTTCAAATCTTCCACAGAAATTGGAAATGCATATTCAGACTAAGGTAACACCAGCCATATGGACTTCTTGGTTGAGGAATAAGTCTATAAGGTTTGCCCTGATCTGCCTACACTCGTGTCTTGTCATTGCACTGGTTTGACTTTCATTCTCAACGTACTTCCTCATGATTGACATTACAACAATGCCACAATCAAAACTGCAAAGATAAAATGGTATAATGATTTACTAAGAAGCACAAGATTTTCTTTAGGTTGTCATCTTTGCACGGTACTGATAAATAGCAATACAAAGCAACAAGACCACAAAACATGGCTACATTGAGTAAATTGGTACAAAATGGCACCGATAGTAATGATACAAAAGTCTAGTTGTTTATAGCTCGTTTCTTCTGCTTATGATGTTATGAGTGAAAGCCTCACTTTTGAACCAGTGAATCGCCAAGGAATAGATAGTGAAGTCAGTGTAGTATGCACCTAGAGGGGGGCTGAATAAGCAAATCACTAACAATTATTCTGATTAAAAATTACCACACATTTAGTTGGACCAATTTCAGATTAATTGGCCTAGGTGCTAGGCGGTGCCTGGCTGCCCGACTAGCACCTAGCAACTATAGAACCTTGATATAAACTCAGTAATGGGTGGTAACAGTTTATTTGCTTTTGTTTCCTATAAATTGGTTCATGTGGTTGTGCAGTTGGGAATGTGTAGTGCAATAGCGACTCTATGTGGGCAAGCATATGGTGCAAATCAATACAGCATGCTAGACGTGTATCTTCAGAGGTCCTGGATTGTCCTATTCACATGCTCGCTTTTCCTTGTCCCTGTGTTCTGTTTGACCACTTCGATATTGAAAGCTTTAGGCCAGGACAAAGCTATTGCATAAGTGGCAGGAGTGATTGCTATTGCAGAAGTGGCAGAAGCACAAGATAGTAAAGATTTTGTAAGTAAGTTTGCTTAAACCAAAAAAGTAGATCCTAAAAATATGAGCTTTTTGGTGGCAGAACAATTCAAAATTCAGCTGTTATCATTCTACAGACGGTCAGTTTCCATAGATCCAATGAAAAGCATGAGAAGAATTGAGAAGAATGAATAATCAATTGTTAACAAAGGCCACCCATGTTTTAGTACATTGAACCAAAGGGATGCAAAGTAGATCAATATTTCAGTTGCTTTTTAACTCCCATATTCTACATGAACCAAAGGGGTTATTGTCACGGTTCCACCTGAAAGATCACTCGTATCTTATAACTCCTGTACGCCCAATCACGAGTTATAAGATATGCCCAATCAGTACCCATTAATAATTGGTGTCTCAAACAACTAAATTCGGTATAAACGTAACCTTTAGCATAAATGCACAACTGGTTATCCTCAATACTCGAACTAATGACGTAGAGGCTAGTAGATTGAGGTTTCATCAAACTACATCACCATATTAAGCATGTATCCAACTACACTTAAAAGCAACTAATTGATGGCCAGATGAATCCACAATAATCATTTTATATATTTTCTAACCTTTTAACATGAGGGTAGATGCATATAAATTCTACTCTAAGGTCAGCAATGGCCTATAAGTTGGGATCAATTTAATCAATCCACGCAGATAAATCTACAAAACACAATTTGTACTTACTGAACAAACTACTGCTTTTTTCTATTCTTAAGCTCAATTATGAAGGTCAAAGTCATATTAACATCTAATCCACACCCAGTTCAACTGAACAAACACTAACCAGGTGCTGATAGATTCATTGGACCATCAGATCCATATCAGCCACTAAATCCCACAAAACACAGCTAAAACAAAACTGCAGATTTTCACGCAACGACTTACGGATGAGGTGCCTAAGTATTACAAAAACTGCAGATTTTCACCAAACTATTACAAAAACTTTACACTACTTACCTTCCAGTTGTTTGTTGCGGTGAGTCCATCTGAATCTCCATTGTTTCAGTCATAAGCATGTTGTCCGCTTGTTTTTTGTGTGCATTGATATATGCTGCAATGATTACTCTCTGTGGAGAAGCAAACAAACAATGTAAGAGCTTTGACAAAACTATATATATAAAATACAACAACATGCAAGCCAGCTTACCAATTTCTTTGTTTTAATGCAGTATTCATCGTTTCTTCCATATCTACGCAACAGAGGGTTATAGAACTTCCAGTTTCCATTGTCTTTGTCAAGAACAAGCAACGTCCAGTGGAAAGAAGTTAGTATTGGAAAGAGCAAGAATCTTGCCGATGCAGCTTGTCGCATTAGATTGTGAAGCGTTCTTCTCAGTTGCTCTTGCTTTTTGTTCTCAATTATGTCCTATTTACAGACAAAAACAAATCAAAGTTTTTTATTTTTATTTTGAACAAATCAAAGTTAACTTGTGTATGAATAATACAAGTTAATGCTAGTTTCTTACCATGAAGCAGCTAATGAAGATGTATGACTTTGGTGGTTGAGTATTCAAATCAAATGTCGGTTGTGTTTCAATGTGTTGGCGCATGAGGAGCAACGTGAATGCATCTACACACTGTTTTGTACCAGTGAAAACATGATTAGCTCTCTAAGTTCTGTTTGAATACAGTCCTACAATTACAGTCTACAAACAGCAGGTTTGATATTGATATTGAATCATTCAAAACACAACTAGATAGTATGGGAATTACCCGATTTGATATTGGATCATCAAACAAGAGGTTTTCCATGTCAAGAAGTTCAACATGGATGTTGTCCCGTGGTGATTCCATTACTACAGTACTGCATATTGCAAATTGGTTTTCAAATTATGTTAACAATCGTAAACTTTATAACTAATTGATATAGTTGAGAGTATATCTTACCCGTGTTCTCCTGTCTTCCAAAGTTGTTCAATTTTCTTCCAAGTTTCCGGACGAATGAGTTTTGCCACTTCAGAATTAACCTTCAAATTCTTCAGCTTCTTCTTTTTCCCCTTTTCCCGTTGCTCATACTCCGGAGACTTGTCTGTATCGATAGTATCTACTTCGGTATTAACTTTCAACTTCTTCTTATTCCCCTTTTGTTGTTGCTTATAGTCAGGACTGCCGTCTACATCGATAGGATTTACTTGTGGACTCTTTCTCTTGACTTGTCCATAGACGTAGTCCTAAGAGTAGTTCTTCTTTCTATCATCCCTTGCTATGACTCTTTTAAACATTGACCGCGGAGAGCATTGTTCATTCAGCTTCTTCTTTTGCTTTGCTGCTTCTTGTGTTATTTTGTGAACAGCAATACAAGCCAATTCATCCTCCATGTCGTTCTTCTCTTTTTGCAGCCTTGCGATTTTTTCAAATGTTGCTCGCTGCGTCACTTGGTGCACTTCTCTCTCAGTTTCCATTGGATATTCTTGCGTTAGCTGATGAATTTCAAAATCTTCAACTTTTGCCTCCAAGTCCTTCACTTTCACCTCCAAGTCCTCCTTTTCTTTTAGTAACATTTTGTTGCCATTTTGTAAGTTGTTGTTCATTTTTTGCAGTTCAGCAACTTGTTGTTCAACAGCTTGGTTTCTTTCCTTCAACATTCCAATTTCTTCCTTATGAGATTGTAGAGCTTTCTCATTCAATGCTTGATTTTTGATCATCTCAATCTCTATATTCTGCTTCTCTTTCTCTAACTTCTCAATTTTGTTCTTCAATTCATCAATAAGACCACTTGCGTCTTTTTTGCTTTGCTCTACTATTGTTTCACAGATCATATCTAAGGATGCACTAGCCGTTGTGTTTGGTGACAACATTTGACCCCACGTATCCGGCACTAATGTTGATCCTGAATCCATTGCAAACAAATTATCTTCAGTTTCAAATGGTCTGCAGATTGGACTGTCGAAGTCATCCAGTCCCCGTACTTTTTCTGAAACTTGGACTTGTTCACCCCCGTCATCTTCTGAAACTTGGACTCCACCCTTTTCTCCCTCTTCCTCTCCACAAACTCCAACTTCCTCCCCACCATGCACGACCCCAATCATTGGTTCAACATGTTCTTTTTCATCATCAACAAGCTTCGTTGCACCTTGTTCACCCCTGCAATCTCCAGAAATTTGGACTTCATCATTTCGTCCCTCTCCCTCTCCACAGACTTCAACTTGCTGCATGACACCAATCGTTTGTCCATCATCAACAACCTTTGTTCCTCCTTGTTCACCCTGGTGATCTTCAGAAGCTTGACCTTGTTTATCCCCATGATCTCCATAAATTTCATCAAAGATCTTTCTTTCTTCATCTGTTTCTTGTACCTCGGTATAATTTACCTACTCAAACAGAAAATATAATAGTAAACAGTCAACAGTCTGTACAATACAAATTAAGTAAATCAATGTTTCTTTAATTAGACAAATTACGTGTAAAAGGAGCTCAATTCAGGTAAGATATAAAGCATCACAATCCTCTTTCTTCCTATGTTTTGCTCAAATGAATCATTTCGTCAAACTCATTGATCAGCCATTCGAAGTACACAAAAATTAGGAAAAAACATGACATAAAAGCTGAAGTTAAGACACAAAATTTGCAGTCTACAAGCAAAGTTTATAACAGGAAAAAAAACATGACATACTGATAATAAAAACTGAAGTTAAAACACTTATGCATACTTTTCAGTCTACACACAAACTTTGCTAGGGGATGCCATGCCAAAAGCAAGAGAAACCCCCTTCTCATAACCTTATCTACATCCTATCCACCGGACACAGAGGAATTTTCAGTCTACACACAAACTTTTGGACTGCAAATTGTTAAATGAACACCAATGACAAGGAAAATTTGGACTGCAAATTTTCAGTTTTAGATTGCAAACTATAGCACTTTTAAATTTAGACTGTAAATTTTTACTTTTAGACTGCAAATTGTTCAATGAGCACACACTCCATATTTAGCTTGGCTTCGTTACACCTCAGGTCAGACATCACGGTCAGGTTAGAGGTATCCACCAAACTAAATACGAGTCACTAATACATAAACTACTAAACTACTACTACTACTACTAGGAGACGAAAGTGGGATACTTACAGGAAAAAAAACATGACATAAATTTGCAGTCTACAAGCAAAGTTTATAACAGGAAAAAAAACATGACATAATGATAATAAAAACTGAAGTTAAAACACTTATGCATACTTTTCAGTCTACACATAAACTTTGCTAGGGGATGCCATGCCAAAAGCAAGAGAAACCCCCTTCTCATAACCTTATCTACATCCTATCAACCGGACACAGGGGAATTTTCAGTCTACACACAAACTTTTGGACTGCAAATTGTTAAATGAACACCAATGACAAGGAGAAGAGACATTATTACTTTATCATTGGGAAGCTGACTCAATTGTTCATAATCCTTGAGACTCTTCCGAAGATCTGAAATTTTCCATTTCACCACCCTTGGAATTGCATTCGGATTTTTCACTTCTATGAGTTTTGTATACTCACAAAGCCAATACTGCCAGAAAAAAAATTTTCAAAATCAATAACACAAGTAACGTTATTTTAAATCAAAAAATATGTGTAGGGTTGTGCTTTTCTTACCAACAGTAACACAGTAGATCCTTTATGGCCATTGAGGTCTTTGTGATTGTTGTGAACTGACATAAGTAGATACTTTCTGATAGCTTCTGCCCAGTCATATTGTTTTACTTTTTCAAGATCTTCCATGTGTTGCACATATGACCAGTTGACCGTAGTTCCTTTGTTGGAGAAAAATAGGGTTACACAAAGGTATAAACACAATAATCTCACAACATCATCCACATGTTGTTCCTTTTTACTACTTGTCAGTTCTTTAATCTTCTGCTTCATGGCTGGTGCTGATAACCTTGGCTCTTTTATTTCAAGCCTCTTCGCTAATGCAACACTTTCTTTCTTTACATTTGTTTCCAACATCTCAACTTCTCCACAAGAAATACCAAAAATCAGCTTGATATGCTCCTTTGTCAGCTTCAACTGCCTATCACCCACTATAAAACTTCTACTCTCTTCGTCATATGACCGTATAATTCTTAGAACAACTTCATCATACTTTCTACAATTATCACTTAACAACTTGCTATTCATAATAGCTTCAAACAATAACCAAAAGGGTGTTTTCTTGAGAGATGCTATATGTTGGTCATTCAACTCGGTATCCTTGAGTAGTCTACATATAGACTGCAAATTGCACCGGTTAGAGCCTGTTGGTTGTGTTTGTTCAGCTTCTGTATGTCCTTCATCTGTCTCTTTTTGTTTTTCAGCCTCTTCTCTATCCATTTTTCTTTTCTTTTTTCCATCCACTGGTTGTGATTTGGATTCTTGCATGTTTGTTGCTAATCTCTCTCTCAGATCGTATTGGCTTTGTGTACACCCTCTCGCTCTTGACATTTGAGGCAGTTTAACCTTAATCGGTGCAACTCTTTGTTCATTCACTTCAGTTTCTGGCAGAATCACTGGAGTTGGGGTTGGACTCTCATTATTTGAGCTTTCCCGAAATCCGTGTTCGTGTCTTTTTGCCAATGCTGTATAGTTTTAAAAGGACATAAAAATTAGGAAAAAAATGACATAAAAGCTGAAGTTAAGAGACAAAATTTACAGTCTACAAGCAAAGTTTATAACAGGAAAAAAACATGACATAATGATAATAAAAACTGAAGTTAAAACACTTATGCATACTTTTCAGTCTACACACAAACTTTGCTAAGGGATGCCATGCCAAAAGCAAGAGAAACCCCCTTCTCATAACCTTATCTACATCCTATCCACCGGACACAGGGGAATTTTCAGTCTACACACAAACTTTTGGAGTGCAAATTGTTAAATGAACACCAATGACAAGGAAAATTTAGACTGCAAATTTTCAGTTTTAGATTGCAAACTATAGCACTTTTAAATTTAGACTGCAAATTTTTATTTTTAGACTGCAAATTGTTCAATGAGCACACACTCCATATTTAGCTTGGCTTCGTTACACCTCAGGTCAGACATCACGGTCAGGTTAGAGGTATCCACCAAACTAAATACGAGTCACTAATACACAAACTTTTGGACTGCAAATTGTTAAATGAACACCAATGGACTGCAAATTGTTAAATGAACACCAATGACAAGGAAAATTTGGACTACAACTAACTACCAACAAGCTACTAGACTAGAGGGGCTATGCCGCCACCTCATCTCAACCAACAGAATATGCAACAGAATATGCGATGGGTTATACCACCACCTCGGCTAAGCAATGCAATCAAATTACACTTAGTAACTAACAAAGTAAACTAAACTAACTAAGCACACACTCCATATTTAGCTTGGCTTCGTTACACCTCAGGTCAGACATCATGGTCAGGTTAGAGGTATTCACCAAACTAAATACGAGTCACTAATACATAAACTTCTAAACTACTACTACTACTAGTACTAGGAGACGAAAGCGGGATACTTACAGTGGTTTGTCGAATTTCCAAGAAAGCCATAATAAGAAATCCCCGGCAATGGCGCCAATAATGACTAAAAGAAATATTGATGCTAGAACTTCATATGTAGAGAACCAAATAGAAAAGAACCAAATTTGGACAATCGTACGTTGCCAGACACCTGAGAAATGGAATGCTAGCAGAGAGGTGTTTTGGGGAAAAAAAATTGTGAAATCCTTAGTGGTGCTTTTTCGATTTCGGTTGGAGTTGAAGGGAATTAGGAGTCCCAAAGTGGACCGGCCCGTAAATTTCTCAATTTCTCTCTCATAGCACGCTCGTGTCAGCCTGCCCAAATAAATATTGACCTTTTTCCAAAATTTACAGTTTGTACATAAATTTTGCAGTCTATACACAAAATTTGCACTTTACAAGCAAAGTTTATAACAGGAAAAAACATGACATACTGATAATAAAAACTAAAGTTAAGACACTTATACATACTTTTCAGTCTACACACAAACTTTGCTAGTGCATAGTGTACATAATGATAAATGAAAACTGAATTTAAATCTGTTATACGTACTTTTCTTCTTCATTGTGACTGTCAGTACAGCAGGGCTTCCAAGAGTTTGCACAATGTGGAATTCAGAGATACCACGACGAAGTTTTCAGCTTCAAATCCGCCAAAGGGTAATCTACATTATTGACAATAGCAGTTGCTGAGTAAAACCTCATCATCTCACTTACATCGATCAAGGGCCAGACATGGGAAGATTCAAGTGATAGATAATCGAAAATACGGCAAACCAAACCACCCTACCCCACCGGATCATTGGATTCAAGTTTGGGCCCCAGGCAGGCATATATACTACTCCTACTCCAGTAAGATTCAAAAGTATGGGCTAATCAGTCATCCATCACGTACATACATACGATCGAAAAAACACAAAAAGAATTTTACCAGACTACCAAACAACACAGCAAAAAACGGTACTACTCATATGTATGTATGTATGAATTTCACACGGAAAGCCATTTTTGACATAATGACATAAAAGCTGAAGTTAAGAGACAAAATTTGCAGTCTACAAGCAAAGTTTATAACAAGAAAAAAAACATGACATAATGATAATAAAAACTGAAGTTAAAACACTTATGCATACTTTTCAGTCTACACACAAACTTTGCTAAGGGATGCCATGCCAAAAGCAAGAGAAACCCCCTTCTCATAACCTTATCTACATCCTATCCACCGGACACAGGGGAATTTTCAGTCTACACACAAAATTTTGGAGTGCAAATTGTTAAATGAACACCAATGACAAGGAAAATTTGGACTGCAAATTTTCAGTTTTAGATTGCAAACTATAGCACTTTTAAATTTAGACTGCAAATTTTTACTTTTAGACTGCAAATTGTTCAATGAGCACTAACGCCAAGTAAAATTTAGACCGAAAATTTTCAGTTTTACACTGCAAACTAGTGCACTTTTGAATTTAGACTGCAAATTGTTAAATAAACACTAATGCCAAGGAAATAAAATTTCAAAATCATATGTACAACACATGGAATGCAGTGATCGAAAAAACACAAAAAGAATTTTACCAGACTACCAAACAACACAGCAAAAAACGGTACTACTCGTATGTATGTATGTATGATTTTCACGCGGAAAGCCATTTTTGCCTTTCTGCGTGACATGGGGATGGGGTGTTGCTTGTGCCAAGGCCCAAATTTTATCCTCACGGGTGGACAAGGCCCACATTTATCAACTAAGACAAAAACCTCTGAGCTAAGAACACAAAATACATCAAGATTACTTCAAGGCCTTCCGAGCTCTATCATGAGCCGCCTTGACAAGGGATCGTGATACCTTAACAATATTAAAGAAAGAACACAAAAATATGTTGTTCCAGTATTGAAACCCTAAATCTCTAAATCTCTTTCATGAGCGGACTTGACAAGCGTTTCGCAGCAAGATTTAGTATTGAAATCCTAAATTTTCGTAAGCGAAAGAAACCACGTGATCGACGAAGTAGACTCGATTTGGGAGCTGTAGACTCAGATTCGAAAGCTATACACTGGAGTTCACGGAGAAACATCACGATTTTCAAAAATTAATTGTTACCTGATTCGTCTTGTCTCTAGGTTTTGAAAAACTCGATTTCTAAGGAACAGTAGAGAGAGAATGGCCAGATATTTGCGTTCTAGGCGGAGATCAACCAGCTGTTGAGTTTCTCCGTTGAGCTTTTCCGATGTGCGTAGTCGTTCTTCTCCGACGCGATTGATTTGTGAATCGAAAAGTTACAGCATGTATTGCTGTAAACTGTAAAACAACAGGGGTATTTTTGTATTTGTGACTCGGAAGTGGACTGTAGGTCTTATAAAATTACATTGTGGATCCGAAGGTTTAGAAAATTGTTATAATGGACCTCCCACTAAATCTCCCTAGTTAAAATCAGTAAAATACCATACCACTAATTATTTTCAATTCCCGCCACATTATTTTTTCAAAAATAAAAATTTCCACCATATTATCTTAATTTTTGATTCCCTCCACACTATTTTTTCAAATTCTTATTTGTCCCTACACAATACCTCAATAATTTAAACTAAAAATGAAGTTCTCGCTCAAAATTTTCATCCAAGAAATTCACCAAAAAATAAGTACTAGACCCAAATTTTTGAATACAACTACAATTTTTTCTCAAAATATTAGTCTAAATTAAATTCTTTCTCTACAAAATTTAATTCAAAAAATCAAAATTCCTTCAATTTTTCATGGAAAAATGAGAGGTCACTAAAACAAATAATTATCCAACTGTCTCAAGATACGGATATTCAGAGTGGTGCACTTAACAATTGGCACTATATATTTGACAGGTGGATCGGTGCCAAACCTTCACCCTATGCATACAAATCTAAATTTAATGGTGATCCTTGGAACTAGGTCGTGGAAGTACAATATAAATAATTTTGTAAATTTATTGTCATTGTACTTTCTTTTAAAAAAAATTATTATAGTCGACATACTGATTTACACCAATGACATAGGCTAAAATATGATCCACAAGTGCAGGCCAAGTACAAAGACAGATGCATTTGAGGCCACTGACTTCTCAAATTTTCAGCTTGGAAATAGGGCACCTACGTACAAGAAAGTATTATAAAATTAATAGCTTTTAGAATCTCAAATTCTCAATTATGTACCACAGTTAAAAGGTGTTGGAATTTGGACATTTATCTAAAAGATCAGGGGTTCAAGTCTTGCACCCTTCATTCCTTTTCTTTTTTTCTTTTTTTAAGAATGCTATTTTTTGGTTAAATTACATAGAGTCCTTGTAGTTTCATACTTCGACAAATCTAGTTGTTCAATTTCAATACAACATTAAAATCTAATAATGACAATCTGAGCCCCACGTAAGGTGTTTTTTTTTTTAAATCTAAATCGTCTATCTTTTAAATAATATCAATTAGGTCATTCGTACCAAGAATGAAGTTGATGGCTTATAGCTAGACACTTAATTGGATGGAAAATATCATTCTATTATTCAATCTGCGTGCCGATGATGGAGCTTTCTAAACTTGATTGAGGCAAAAATTTACGTAGGTGAGTTAATCAACAAACATAAAAAACTCAACGGATTTAATTGTCGTTATTGTGTCACTGTAGCATGGCTACCGTATATTCAACGACAACAAATGACTAGGTTTCATATCAAATATAAATTGAATATACAATCTAAATGTCGTTAGTGAGTGTATTTTTAGAATGATCGATCAGAACCGTTAGGATGTCAAGTTATACGATATTTAATTTGTGATATTTTAGACATGTATCTTGCTTGAGTATAATAATTATTGATTGCACTACGACATATTTTAGTCTTGTATCTAGTATCTTTTGATCGATTTTTTTGGTACGACACATTGTGGTAAGTAAGTGCCAATTTCTTATATTGTCATAACAATTGTGGTCATGTTACATAATTTGTAATATTTTACATATGAGGGAGAGAGAGAGAGAAAGTCAAGGAGGAGAGAACAACTTGTTACCTGCTAAGCCCTTTTTTTATTTTATTAATTGATTTAATCAATGAGTGGTCCAGATTATTCACTTTGAAATCTAAGAGTTTAAAATCATGGTGTGTACGGTACACCCCCTAATAAGGGGTGTGTACCATAGGACTACCCTAAAGTCTGGGTTGGTCATGGGTATCTTTCGATATGCAGTACGTATGACAGTGCCCATTTTCTCTCTTATCTATTTTCTTTCCCGTCCAGATTCAGGCAGCGGCTTTCTGTTTGCCATCTTATCTATTTTCTTTCCCGTCCAGTTTTCGAATTTTGTGCTCGAGTGATCGATGATTGGATTTTTCTGTTTTAGTTGAATTAGTTTGTTGATGAACTTTGTCTAGTTGTTGGAGCATGGATGATTTTGTGCCCTCGCGCGCGTGTAAAGTAATCTCTGCTAAAGTAATCTGAGAGTGCAATAGCTCCAATGCCGCATACCCCCTCCAAAACAGAAGTCGTTGAGTTCCATTTTGCACTCCCTCCCAAGTAGTATTTTGTTAGCAGCGCTATAAAAGCCATGACAAAAACTACAGCAAAGAGATAGCCGTGGAAAATATTTCTCGAAATGTGGTGTAGTATTCTGTCACTAACCATATCCGTCCAACAATTTAGAACATAAATTGATGGGATAAATCATAAACGGAACTTTGAATCTTTCATAGAGTTTTGTACCATCTGTTTTAGTCTCATTTCTGCCTCCCCTGTTAGTAACTTCGGTGCTAAATAAACATTGAAAATCACATTTAAGAGCTCTTGGGGATGGAGGGGAACTAGATAGAGAGAACCAACTTGAATCAACTCGATGCAAAAATCTTTCGGCGTTTAAGTAGATTGGTAATGGTCAGGTATGGTAGAAGTAACCGTAAGGCGGCTCGAGGATTTTCAAAGCTAATGTTCAGAAGAAGGGAAAATGACGGCCCATGACGTATTTCGATAATTAATATACGCCGAGGATATTTTCAGCATTAACAAATATTCTCAGTATGTCATTGGCGGGTATTAATTATCAAAAATACGTTCTTGACTGTCATTTTCCCTCTGAAGAAGATTAGTTCACAGAAAAATATGACGCCGAGAAGCTGGGCGAGGTAGGTTAATTACACTTTATAAGCCGAAGGGATGGAAGCGAGAAGGGGCTGCGATGACGAACAAGGGTGATTATGGGCTGAGACAGCTGAGTGTTGAAAAACAAGTCTTAATTACACTTTAAAGGTCATTCTTCTTAATTTTTTTGTGTGTTTTGTCTGGCTTTCTGATCACTTGTTGTTAGATTTGCGTTGCATTTTTTGGATTAATCATCTATCTTGACGGAAGGAATCTAAAAAATAAAATATCATGAACAAACTCAAAAAAAAAGTTCATATAACACGACAATTTATAGAAAAAAGACCAAGTGTTTCGTATTTTTTTTTTGTCTTTAGTGAACTTTTTTCAATTTTGGTCCACTTTATTATACTTTTCTGATTCATTTCGTTAAGATGAACAATTAACCTCAAAAATAACGACGAAAAGCTAAACAAAAAATTATGAAAAACAGAAATTACTGGAAAAAAATTTAGACAAATGTATTAGAAAGAATGGATGCTTTATGCATCCGTAGAAAAGTGGAAAAAGAAGAGAGAGGGATTTCAAATGAATTTTAACTGATATATATGGGAAGCGTAGAATGCGAGATTTTTTAGCTGGGATGAGAACTATAAAGTTCAAGTGATCAGAAGGACGGATATTTAATTAAGGACTCCTAAAAATAATTAACGGTCACAGACTCACAGTTATCATAACGATACAGAGGGAAATTAACATATCAAACATTTTTAATCAGCACCAACGGAAATTAGGTTCCAGATGTGTTGAACTTTACTTAATCTAAATAGAGATTGTTGCAAGCCGACAAACCGAAGGCATGCCTTGAAGATCTAAATTCTATCAAGCTTATTACATCAAATATGAGGTTCTCGAAAAAGTAATCAATTCAAGACAAAAAAAGTACGCAAAAGAAATATCTACAATTGACAACATGATTACACAAACAAGTTTTCAAGCTCTAACAAACGCCAAAAAAATATGAGAAAGAAAGGGCACATCAATGACGGGGATAATCCAATCTCGAAGATCCTCATCCCCTCCCGTTCTACCGTATCATAGATAATGACCAGTGAAATAACCAGATTTGTAGTCCCCAACCCAAACATTAGGGACGTGTGCAATTTTCCAATAGTCTCCACCTTCTAAGTCTCTTTTCAACCTCGAAATTAATATTTCAGACATATTATACAATTCTATTTTTTTGAGGTTGGCCAACTGTTCAACACCTAAGGGCAACTCCATCATCAATTTACAGTCTATGAGATATAGCTTTTCAAGAAGAGGTATCGAGCTAGACTCCACTCTCACCCATTTCAATCCTACTAAGCCAACCAACCACAATTGTTTAAGCTTTTGAAACCCACCAGCCTTGAAGAATAATCCATCTCCTTCATATGCTGTGTTAAGTTCAAGGCAAAGCAAATTGGGCAAATCTTGAAGGGATTGCAATAGATCAACATCTTTTAATTTACTCCACCCTAAGAATAATCTTTTCAAGTTGTGAAGAGATGGTATCCAATGCGGTATCTTCTCCAAACGTCCTCTTAGATAGAGTCCACGAAGAAGAAGTCGGGGCGGCAAAGTCAAAGAGTCTAAATCAATGATCTCATCTTCTTCTTTTGCAACAACTTCCAATGTGCTAAGGTTGTCTAGCCTCTCAAGGGATGAACATAGCACCATCCCATCTTCCTTCTGTAGCTTTACAATGACCAATCTCCTCAGCTGAGTTAGCTTCCCCACCTCTCTTACCACAATGCCACTATTACTCCCCCGGTTTGCTTCAATAGCACATAATTTCTGCAAGTACAACAAACTTCCTATTCTGGCAGGGGCTTTGAAGCCAATTATAAGGTGAAAAGGATTATAACAATGGTCAGTGTCGTAACGATACAATAGGAGATGGCGAAGATGTTTGAGCATAAGGATCTCATCAGGCAACTCGGTGACATTCGTTTGTTCCAGATCCAATGTTTCTAGCTTCTTGAGTTTTCCGATCGATTTCGGGATCATTTTTACATTGGTCGCCCTCAAACTTAGATAAGTAAGATTAAAGAGGTTCACAACTTCATGCGGGAATGTTTCCAATTGTGCTCCACTCAAGTCTAACACCGTTAGTAGCCTTACACCCTCGCCTAAGGATGCAACCTTTGACAAAATGGACACTGTATCTAGTGCGCTAAACACGAGTAAAGAACGAAGGCGAGTGAAACAAATGTCTTGCTGAATATCTTCCAAATTATGGTGGACCGAGAGGCGTCGCAATTTCTCAGGCCACGCTCCGCCTCTTTCACTTGCAATTGTGACAATGTTTTGCTCTCTTGACTTCGGAATTATCATTTCACGCCAAAGGTCATGTATCCGATAAGCTTTGAACCTTCCATCGTGCCTGACTTCTGTCACTTGAACTAAACTTCTGTTCATCAGCTGATTGAGGTAGCCCTCAGCAACTTCTTCTTTCGTCATTCCTTCTTTCACTTCTATAAATCCTTCCGCCACCCACAATCGAATTAATCTCCAGTGATCAATGAGACAATCTTCTGGAAAAATACTCAAGTACAAAAAACATAGCTTAAGATAGTAAGGCAAATCAAAGTAACTGAGGGACAATATCTTTTTCATGCTCATGAGTTTGTCATTTCCTTCTAGTTCCGCACCCAGGCCGTGGTAAATCCTCTCCCACTTGTCCGCACTCTTCTCCTTTGTTGAAAACAGACCACTAATGGCCACTATTGCAAGTGGTAACCCCTCGCATTTTTCCAACATTTTTTTAGAAAGATCTTCCAAGTATGAAGGGCAAGAATTCTCCTTGAATGTTTTTGAGCAAAACAAGGCCCATGACTCTTTGGGAGGCAAGGGCTTGAGATTATACACCATGCCATGATATTCTTCACTAGCAAAAGAAGCTAAATCTACATTTCTTGTTGTCAAAATTACTCGACTGCCACAATTGCATTCAGGAAGTATTATTCTTAAAACTTCCCATGCATGAATATCCCATACATCATCAAAAACAAGCACATACCTCTTTTGCTGCAAAAAGGCATTAATTATACCTTTCAAGTTGTTTGCATCCATACTATCCACTCCTCGTGGGAGTGGTTGCCTGACTTCTTCAAAGAGAACTCGAATCATGTCTTTTAAAATCTCTTCGACCTTGAATGATTCAGAAATAGTGATCCAAGCATGGTTCTGAAAGTGCCTCTTCACTGTTGCGTCGTCGTAGACTTTTTTTGTAAGAGTGGTTTTGCGCAATCCGCCCATTCCGGCTATAGAAATCACCTTGAGTCGAGGATCCTCATCCACTAGCAACTGAATCAAGTGTGATTTGGGCTTGTCAATGCCCACAAGGTCGGCTTCTTGGAGTAGAAGTGCATTGCCATGACAATGATACCATGCGATGTCTAAATGAGTAGAGCTTGAGCCTTGCTCTTTTTTGCCATGCAA